>QOCX01000733.1:16132-57367 GCA_005959815.1 Sarcophaga bullata
AAACAATGCATAAACAAATTCAAAACTGAAAAAGCAAAAACAAAAGTTTAACAAAGTTCACAGGAAATAATAATATTAGTGATAAAAACTTGAAAGCAGTAAAATAGCAAGAACAAAAACAATAGCATTACAAAAATTCCATTGCAATTCACTAACAATAAATCAAAAACAATGACATATCATACATTAATACTAACAAAATAACCTATTAACATTACACATAACCAGCGTTGCCAGTAATTTTTTTAAAACTTTTTATTCCTGGCAAAAAAAAACTTTTTTCTATAAAAGTATCAACATTTTTTAAGGAAACGGCGGAGGCCTATGCTCTCTGTTGGTGTTTCTGAGCTATGGGACTAACTTTTATTTAAAAATATAAATATTTCCTGTAATTACTATTGAATTTATTGAAAAAAATTAAAACAGAATTTTCTCGAAAAAATTTTTGTTAGAAAACAACTTTAATGAAAACTTTTTCGCACCTCAAAAACTTGGAAAGAAAGGGAAAACTTAGAAAAAGGCAACACTGTACACAACAAACAAGATAGCACATATCACAAAGAGGAATTGGAAAAAACACAAGAAATCATTTCTTTTTCTTGTGAAGGTTGGTACCCTACCCTCAGCAGACAAGGTAAGATGAAAATTTTCAATTCACAATTTTTTATCGTATTGGTTTATATTTCTAACGCGAAATTTTAAAACGTGCGAAAGCTTGCAATGAGGTATATTATCTTTTAACCCAACCAATTAATAAATACCCTTTTTTCGATAATATTCCCAAAATATTGTGAGGAACAAATGATGCAGTTCTCTTTGTGTAGTTTTATAAAAACACAAAGAATACCCAATAGGCAATTTTGACTGCTGATTAGATTTATTTAAAATTTAAAATAAATATTTTTTAACAAAGATTTACCCACGGTAAATCGTTTTACTATTAAAAATTACTCATTTCTTCCAATCCTCATAATATATAATTTTAAAATAAAAATGTCGGACTTAAAAACTTTAGCCGCCGATATTGTGCGTTTTATCCAACTAGGTTTAAGTGCCTTTGAAGAAAATTATAAGGCTAGTCCAAAAATTTCGCAATCACTATCCGCATAAAGCGTGAATTGGAAGAGTTGTGATTGAACATTGATGAAAAATTCAAGCAAACCCGAGAGTCACCACAACTGAATATCCCTGAAATAGCTAAATCAATAATAAATGCGGTCCCCAGTAATGTGAGATCTGCAAAAAAATTCTATGGGACATCTAAGTATATAGAAAATTTAACCCAACCCGAACCCATACAACCCCCTTGCGTTATGTAAAGATTTAGTGGGATTACAAGTCTTGTGCCTCTTTCAATACTATTTATGGCAATAATACCGGCCTAAGTAGGGTAGAAAAACTTTTCTACCTTAAAAATAAAACTAGCGGCGATGCTCAAGAAATAGTCGGCAATACACCCTTAACTGATAAAGGTTTTCTTATTGCTTGGACCCAACTGGTAAATTAATATGAAAATAGAAGGATGCAAATTAATGCTCAAAGTAAGACCCCTCTAAATTTATCAGTAGTAAACTATGTGCAGTGTTTCAATAAGAAAACTTCAAAAGAAGATATATTACTGTATTACAAATTTAAATACATTGGTGATAGATACGGACAATTTCAATACTATTATTGTACATATATCTCTGCGTAACGAAATTACCAAAGGAAACCCGAAGAGAATTTGAGAGAATGCTACAGGATTGTGCTGAAATGCTTTCCTGGACTGGTGTGGATGTATTTATAAGAAATACATTCAAAGAACTCTTTTCTGTCAATAATGTTCCGGAAACTAACCCTAACCCAAACACCCACTCAAAAATCAAAGTGCTTCAGAACATCAAGTGTCAGTTTGACAGAAAGGTAAAGACATTCCACAAGGTAACATACAACAAAATACAGGATACACAAATACCCATAATTACTCAAAAAAAGAATGTCATATGTTACAATTGTGTAGCCATTAGCCATATGGTATCAGAATGTCACAGTACATTTACATGTAGATACTATGGCGGCAGGCATAACACACATAACCCCAAACAATAACCAACAATATGTCGATAAGCCCTCTTTGCCAAATGCAATACAGTATTTCTCTACGCAAAGCCAATCAAGCAAAATCTACTTATATGACAGAGCTAATTTATTAGGCACAATTGCTTTGAATATTGAACTAGACGGTCAAGAGTGATTATTGACCCAGCTTCAGACTTTTAATTTATTTATGATAAGCTAAGCAGCAAATTGCACTTACTTACCCTATCCATTGTTTGTAAAATCTCAGGTTTAAATGAAGTTGTTTCAGCACGATCGAACAAAATGTGTGATGTACACCTTAGTTGTAACATGAATAATAAATTTTCAGTAAATATTGAAACAATTGTTGTTAAAACACTTACCCGAATTTACCCCCCCCCCGAGAATTTAAACCCTACTTTCATAAAAGAGTTGGACAGAATACCATTAGCTGACGACCCTAAATTTATGAAAGCCGCCCAGTTGATATTATAATTGGTAGCGATTTTTACCCACAACTTTTCAGACCTGGTGTTAAGAATGATATTCTCGGCACATTAATAGCTTAAGAAACTGAGTTTGGTTAGATTTTATCCGAAGAATCGTTCCATATTACAGTTCCGTCAAGCTTGATAAATTTTTTGACCAAATTTTGAGAAATTGAAGAAATTCCACTAGAACCAATTCAGTCTGAAGATGATTGTATTTATGAAGAAATTTGCACGACAACTACTCGTTGACAACTACACATTGGTCCTACTCTCCAACAAGATTTAGTTGTTTTATTACTAAAATGTATAGGCAAATTCAATCGAACCCTACCGACAAACCCTATCGGAGAATTTTATTCCGTAAAAGCGTCAACGAACCCATTCCAGATTACGAACTGCAAACACTCACATTTGACGTTAACTGTGCCTCTTATTTAGCTATCAGAACCCTACACAGATTACCTAAAGATTACCTAAAAATTACCACTGTTCGAGGAGCAGAATGGCTCAAAACCAGTTGATCACTGAATCTGCTGGTTTTCCTCGAATACCCAGGAACTATTGGATAATTTACCCAAGGATCACCAAGTTAATGCCATACTTACCGTTCCAGAATCGGAAAACCCTAGAACCCTAGGCATTTTGTGGAATCCTAAAGAGGACAACTTTTTCTTTGAGGCCGCCAAGATAAAGAGAAAATATCGCTAAACTTTCTGACCCAGCTGGTTGGTTAGCACCAATTATCACTATTCGAAATTATCAAATTTGGCATAATAACGCAGTTTGTGATGAATGTCTCAACCCACTCACCCTTATTAAATTGCAAAAGTTTTTGTAGTTTTTCGATAATATGGACAGTATTCGGGTTACTGGATGCATACATTTTTCACATCATCAAAAATTGAGTTTCGGAGTTTTTCAGATGCTTCTGAAAAAGCATTCTCTGTGGTCTTATACGTAAGAGTTGTACCCATAAATGGACATATATACGAAACTCTACTTTTCGATAGAGAGTTGCACCTATCAAGGTCATTTCGTTACCGAACTTAAAACTTTGCGGTGCAGGGTTGTTGTCAAAAATCGATAGTTTTGGCAAGGCTCAACAACCCCCGACTACTTGAAACATCTTTGAGGCAAACCGTGGCTGGAACCAAGAACTGGAGTCACGTAGCCTCTTATGACTACCCAGCCGATATTGCCATTCGTGGTGGCAACGCAGACGAACTAAAGGGCGACAAGTTAGGGTGGAATGGACCAACATGGTTGAAAGAAGATTTATCAAAGTGGCCGAAAACACATTTACCCTCCGAATTTCCAGCTGAAGCAAAAATTTGGCAATTGTTCTCTACGATTGTGAACCCAAACACATATATGAACTTCATTTTGGAAAGATTTTCTAAATGGTCCAAAGCACTTAGAATATTTTGATATGTCTATCGTTTACTCGAAAAAAATATATTCAACATGAAAACATTGCTCTGGATGGACAAAAACCCACAATCTATTGATGAAAGACTTAATAGATTATAAACCACCCGAATATTGAACTTGATGCGCATGAGATCTAAACATAAAAATTTTAGACACAAAGAATATCATGCGCACAAAAGGTGGATTGGCAAATCCCAACAGCTTATATAATGAACGGCATCTTATTTTATTATCGTACTCAAGCGCCTTTGCTGAATTATTAACCCAACACATTCATCTTATAATCCTACATGGCGAAAATCGTCTTATGTTACGAATAAATCGTTCAAGTTTTTTGATTTCGGGACTGCAAAATCTTATCAGTTCTGCGGTCAACAGGTGCGAAAATAAAAGGACGGGTAACCAAAACTCATCCAGGTTCCAATGGACTAGCTAGAGTAGTCGAATTACGATCATCAACCGGAACATTGACTCGGCCGATAACCAAGGTCTTAGTCTACACACACACTAATTAAACTCCTTCAAAATCATCCATATTTTACCCTCGCTACACACTCATTACTCATCCAAACACGCTTTGATCACCCGAATTATTACTCAACTATTAATTCTCACCCAAAGACTCATTTCAGATTCCATCCTACAAGAATAACCTTTTTTGAACAATTATAAATAAATTGTTTTCATTGTCACGTTGCCGGTCCGAGAGTATGTTCACACGAGTGAACAAATTCACACAAACCTAACCCTGCGTTCCAATATGACAACACCAACATCTCTAAAAAATAATAATAATAAAATCAACACACATCAATGTTCACAACACACATCAACATCCATAACATTCATCAACATGGGGCTTAGCTTCAGGCTACCATGGGGGTCAGTAGTTGGCGGATAACTGGACGGCCTACTGCCATGACCGAAGACGTTATCTGCGACATGGCGAACTGATGGCGCCATTAACTAGGCATCATTCCACAGAGGGTTCCCTCAAGAGATGCGAAAATAGGAGAGTAACGCCTCCGTGGTTCCCTCAGTTCCACCGAAGCGGAGAAATACGACGCTCCAGATTGGAGCATTAGAACCGGTAAGGTTCTAATTATGGTATACCGGAAAATGGATTTGAATTGGTGAAACAGGCTGAAGATGACAGTATTCCGGCACTTTAGTAGGCAGTGTGAAAGCTGGCTGAAATGGCTGTCGGGCTAATGCTGTCGTTGCCCCCGCCCCGTAATAATTATGCAAGTATGTCAGGTTACCTCTGTTATCACCGTTAAGTTGGTGTTGTAGGACCAGATGTGAATCCCTGGTTTACGTCGACCTGGCTCTGAACACATATTCCAATGAGGTTATATGTCAACCCTTGCGTGGCCTCCCTACATATGATATAGATAACCACGGGGTCTTTTGTGACGACTACAACGATGGATTAGGATAGCGGTCGAGAGTTGGGGCCCAAATGAAATGATTAATAATAAAAATAAACTTATAAATACAGCGACAAATTCGACGGAGATGAATACCTTGGAGCTGAACGCCTTCGGGCAGAGTTCGAGTATTCCAAGATCTCCAGTGCGGAATAGGGAGATGAACCCATTATATAGTATATAGTTATAGTACGAGGACTCCGAGATCACCGGTGAATGGAGAATCTTCAGGATTGGTGGCATCGGGGTCGGAGCCAAAGCGAAGCGACCCGACTGCATCGACCAGCGGGGTTTTTGGTCAACTCGGTGACCAAATTAGGAGGTTAATTAATATGCTGGAGGATGGAAAGAGAAGATCAATCCACCAACCGATGAGGGATGCGGTTGATTCTATTAAGACCCTTTACGACCTGTACGCAGGTGAGTTGAGGGGGCAGACAATCAAGGAGAAGAGTTGCAGCAGTTCTGCTACACAAACATCGCCTTGGATGAAAAACCAGGACGGGAAGAGGAGACAGGAGGAGACTGTTGAGATTTCCGCGGCTAAGAGGAGAACTCGAAATCTTGCACCAAAAGTTTTGGCGAGGAGTGATACTGAGGCAACTTTGAGTCGACAGGTATATGTTAATGAACCTGCTGTAGAAGAAGGGTGGCTAAAGTCACTAAAAGGAAAAGGAATAGGGAGAGAGAAGGAGAAGAGATCAATAATGATAGCAACGAAGGATAACACATCGTATGCTGACATATTGAGGAGGGTTAAAACGGACCCTAAGCTTTGCGAATTAGAGGAAAGCATTACGAAGATTCGAAGAACCATCAAGGGCGGACTATTACTCCAGCTCAGTAAGAACGGTGAGCGAACGTAGGTCTTTAGAGGGGCCATTGTAGAGCTCCTAGGTGGAATTGCGAACGGGAACCGCTCTGCATGTTCTGCAAAGTGGACAACCCAAGGTTCGCCAACCATATCGCGGGGAGCAGGAAGGGACCCAGTTCCAAAACGCTCTTAAATCGCGTTCGAGGAGATGAGGATAATTCAAATTAATTTGAATCGTTGTGAGGCAGCCCAGGATCTGTTGATTCAGAGGGTGATGGAGGAGAGAATTGACGTGGCAATCATAAGCGAACAATATAGGGTACCCAGGAACAATACCTGGATCACCGACGAGTCTACTACTGCAGCTATATGGATTTGCGGTTCGTTACCTTTCCAGCAAATCCATACACGGGAGACTGGTTTCGTAATGGCCAGGATAAAGGAGATTTTCGTCTATAGCTGTTACGCGCCCTCTAGGTGGTCAATGGACGAATTTCAACATATGATGGAGAGTCTGGCGTCACATGTACGTCGAAACACCCCCGTTATTATTGGGGGACTTTAACGCCTGGGCGACCGAATGGGGTAGTAGATGCACTAACGCCAGGGGTCGCTGCCTCTTGGAAACGTTTGCTTCCCTTCCAGTGGCTCTGATGAATGACGGAAGAGGAAGCACATTTACCGCCTTTTTCACATTTGTCGTTTGTAGCTTTGTTTCGCGGACCGCGTGGAAACTCTCTGAGGACTTCACGAATAGTGACCATCAGGCAATCGTGATGACGCTTACAGGGCGCAACACGAGAGGGGACGGCTTGCCGAAGTTTACGGGACCTAAATGGAAGGACTCCTGCTTTGACAGGGAGACATATGAATTGATGCTGTCATCTTTTCATACGAATGGCAGCACTGTCGAGGAAATGGTGAGGGGCACATACGAAGTGCTGAACACTGCGTGTGATGCTGCTATGCCTAGGAGGACTATATGTAGGGGACGTTCCCCCTGCTACTGGTGGAATGACGAAATTCGAAATCTGTGGTCTGCATGCTTTGGGGCGAGAAAAAGGGCCCAGTGTACGAGAGGGAGACCGACATGGGAAGCCGAACGGGCTATATATGAGGATCTAAGGCATCGACTTAGAAGGGCGATAAAAAGGAGCAAAAAACTATCGTTTCAGCGGATATGCCAGGAGGCTAACATCAATCCTTTTGGGACAGCGTACCGAGTCGTCTGCAGAAAATTCAGAGCTCAGCCTAAAATAGGCTGTCCGATTTTGCTACTGGGGATTGTCAATACATTATTCCCACAGGGTCAGCCCTACACTTTTATAAGTAGAGACCCGGAGGCGGTTCATACCATACCCGAGGTTACAGGAGAGGAGGTACTTGCAGCATGCGCTAGAATAGGAGATAGGAAAACACCGGGACCGGATGGAATCCCAAACGGAGCATTTAAGGTGGCTATCCGACATAGGCCGAATATGTTCACCAATTTGTTTCACAAATGTTTTGTCGAGGGATTTTTCCACGTAGATGGAAGAAGCAGAAATTGGTTCTCATTCCAAAACCTGGCAAACCTCCAGGTGAACCATCATAGTACCGTCCCATCTGCCTACTTGACACGATGGGAAAAATATTGGAGAGGATAATATACAATCAACTGCTAACACATGCCGAGGCGAGAGGAGCTCTCTCGGACCTGCAATATGAATTTAGGAAGGAACGTTCTACTGTTGACACGATATGGAGATTGGTCGACATTGCAAAAGGCGCAATAGAAGGCGAAAGATGGAGATTTAGCTCCAAGGAATACTGCGCGGTTGTCACACTTCACATTAGGAACGCGTTTAATTCGGCGAATTGGGGGCGGATTATGAAAGCTCTTTTCAACATGGCTACGCTGCCAGGAAGCTAATATACCTAACGGATGATGGAGAAAAGGAGTACGTAGTGACTTCAGGTGTGCCGCAGGGCTCTGTAATTGGGCCACTACTGTGGAACATCGTGTATGATCGTGTACTTCGACTGCAATTGCCAACTGGGACTACGATTGTGGGCTTTGCAGATGACATTGCCATAGTCTCGGTAGCTAAGACGGTAAAAAATAGAGGATAAGACGAACATAGCGATTCGAAAGGTCGGAGCATGGCTTGATGAGGCAGGTTTAACACTTGCTGCACATAAAGCCGTTTTGTTAAGTGGCATGAAGATAGTGAAGAAGATGGAAGTGACCATTGGAGGCATCAAGATCGAATGGAAGAGGTCCATAAAATACTTAGGACTAGTTATCGACTACAGATTGAACTTTAAGGAGCACGTTAAATTCATCGGCGAAAAGGCATCTGTAACCCATGGAGCACTGACGAGGATGATGCCAAATATTGGAGGACCAAATCCATTAAAGAGAAGAATAATATCGAGGGTTGTAACCCCGATAATGTTATATGCTTGCCCAATATGGTCGGAGGCACGGAGACACCAAGGAGGAAACTGGCCTCGGTGTATCGCCTAAGCGCGATCAGGCAGATATGTGGCTTCAGGACAGTGTCTGATGAAGCGGTACTGGTATTGGCAAAGACAATACCGATAGACATATTGGCGGATGAGATGATGCGGATATACTTTCGCCGTCTCGAGTATCCGGGACAAATAGCAGTTATAAGATCGGAGGAACGAGGGACTTCCATGCGCAAATGGCAATCACGGGGGGAGAACAGTTTAAAAGGGAGATGGACATTTCAGCTTGTTCCTGATATAACCCCTTGGATTGAGAACAATCATTGCGAGCTGAACTATTACGTGACCCAGTTCCTAACTGGTCATAGATGCTTCAGGAAGTACCTGCACAGATTTGGACACTATACTTCCCTTATTTGCCCAAACTGTGTAGATGAGGAGGAAGATACGGAGCATATTCTAACATGCTGCCCCGGATTTAGATGGCCCGGTAACGCGGTTGTACCAAACCGGCTTATGGAAGAGGTGATGAATTCTAGGATTCTATGGAGCCAATACAGCCAGAGAATGGCTGAAGTTATGCTGGAACTCCGAAGGTTGGAGGAATGAAGGCGAAATTTAACTTTAAATTTAAATTTAAATTAGCGCCATAAAGCTTTAAAGCTAACCAGCCCTCCGCGAAGTAATACCTTACGGCAGTCCCGCGGGGGAAGAGTGGTTGAAGTGTGTGGGGGTGGCTTTAGTACGTCGGCACCAGTGATGGTGAATCGTGCACTCTTTTGTTGGAACAAAAGTGTCTTTCGAAGATTCCCACCTCCGGCCTAAGACAAAAAAAAAAGAATAACATCACCAACATAATATTTAAAACATCTTTTATTTATACAGTGAATTGCTTATCTATCAGTAGAAGGCGAACAACTATATAAAAGCATTTGGGGTCTAGAGGTTTCCGCAGGATAGGGACATGTCGTCACAGCTTACATGGAGCCTTCAGCCTCTACCTTATAAAGTCTTTATCGTCATATCGTCAGCCTCCCAAGCGCGCCAAAGTGTCCAAACAGAAAGTACCACGCTCTGAGCGAGGTGATAAAGGATTGCCTTACCTGGGCGATCATTGATAAAGTCCACCCTGATGGATCTGTCGCGACCTCTCCCCCAGCTCTTGCCACGTAGGGTGGTTTCAGGGACACATCAAACCTGTAGCCTGCTCCTACATCCTGTCTATGGAGTGATCAAGTTTGACTGCCATCTCTCCAGGCCAGATTCCCAATCGCCCTCGATAAACAGCGAGAATACCGACTGGACCATCTGACCCGGAAGCCATACTGAAGTTCCTCAAGATCAGCAGCACCAAGCTGCCCACTGACAGCTGGAGGGTGGCTAAAGTTTCTGACCAGTGGGATGACTACCCCGAGACGGTTATCATCCAAGACATGGAGGGAGCGCGATAATCTGTAGCTTAGGTTCAATCCAGCTCAGGGTCTATACACACTTCCGACCAGTAATGCAGCCAACATCGGACCCCATCCCAAAAACTCTTTCCGCCGCTGTACATCTCCACCTCGCAGTGAAGAATGTAGAGTTCGGTCTAGTCCTAGAACTCTGGGTCGTATATGACAGGGTTTGTGGACTCAAAGCCAGCGTCTATCGCATGGTGTTTGTCCAGAATACAGGAATATATAATGGTCAAAACTAATATTAATGCTTTTCTCCTTTCTAGGTATAGCGGCTGGGACACCGTCACCATGGTCATCGAGTTATCCTCGAAGGCCATCTGGATCTCGTCATCATACCTTGCGCACGACTATGGGCTCTCACCCCCTCCGACTGGTAACAGATGCGCAACTACGGGAATTCTGGTCAATATCGGAACCGACGCCAGCCCTCACCATACGAGATGTGGAAGTTCCGGTACCAACAAACGTGGTACCTCCTTGTCTTTATTATAAGTAATAAGCTAGAACAAGCTCAAACAGAAGATAGTGTTGGACATCACCTTGATCAGCTCCGATTTTTCTGATTATTTTATGGATTATTATATACCTCAAGAACTTAAATACTCTGTAATGCGGATGAAGAGGGGTTGCGCGAGTGTGGAATACTCTGCCGAAACTAACAAAATTCTGAGTTCCACACATAAGCCTCTCGACAGCATCCAACGGCCCGACGGCTGCTGGACAGAGTCCTGGTCAGAGATGCTTGAACTTTTCTTTGACACTTACTTTCCGGTGAGTGTTACCCTTGGAGGTCAAGCTCTCTATCAGATTACTCTGCCCTAATTCTTAACCCAAGCCAAGTGCAGTGAGCTATTAGATCCTTTGAACCATTCAAGTCCCCAGGCCGGATGGTAAGAGGAGACTGTTGTCCAATTTCTTTGTCAATGCCCGTCTCTTGCAGATATATGTTATTTGGCTCTCCAATCGTTGTCAACTTGACTATCATCTGCATCAAGGATATAGCTTCGTTTATCAATCTTTCGGGTTGGTTTACCATCGTATGGTAGTCGTGCTTCTATTGAGTAGCCTTTGCGCTGACCAACTTCTTCCCCAACTCCGTTTACCCGTGGCGTCACAACAGGCCGCTATGCGTGCTCAAGTGTACTTTTAGTGTCAAGGCTACCACTTTAATCTACCTACAACCTACATAAAAAA
The DNA here is from genome assembly GCA_005959815.1 of Sarcophaga bullata. Taxonomy (NCBI): domain Eukaryota; kingdom Metazoa; phylum Arthropoda; class Insecta; order Diptera; family Sarcophagidae; genus Sarcophaga; species Sarcophaga bullata. Next base: position 27,465 of record QOCX01000733.1, read on the forward strand.
GCATTCACGTGACTTACGATAATAGACATAAAACAATTTTTAAAATGTTTTTACTATTTTTTATTTTCGGTTGCAGCTCTTAGGAGTGACAACCCCATGAAAATTAATCTAAAAACTAAATTTTTTTTATATTTGTAAAGTTCAAATAACTTAAGTTTTCTAAGCAAGGCAATGGAAATGCTGACATTGCTGTCTGGACTAAAGTGTGAGACCATAAGATGTAATTCGAAACTAATGCTTCGCGACACTTAGCCAGCCAATAATGGTCGTTAAGTTTGGAATATGTAACTCGTGTGAGCTAAATAAAGAATGAAAATAACGTCAAATTATTTTACATGAAATTGTGGAAACATTACTGCATATTTTGAATTTTACTTTTAAACATAAAACCAAATTGTACATACATATAAACAAACATACACATAGAATACATTAATAAACATTTATAACGTCTTATGAAAAGATAAAACTATGTAGAGTATATTTATTTATTAATATGTATAGTTAATAGAAAATTAATAGAGAAAAGGTCTGTGTACTTTCCGATCCTTATATACCCTACCCTTCTTATCCACATACTAGCTCACACCCTACAATTTAACTATACGCCACCAAAAAATAAATACATAAAACAGACAATCTGAGAGGGACAGAAAAACTTTTTGATAATATTTTTTGTTGTTAAATTGGTACTGTGTCGAATTGAGTGTCGTCTCTGTTTACTCGGTATTAGATATTAGCCTAAATGCGAACCAGGAACATAGTCGCTTGTTTTTGCGTTGCATTTAAGGTAATAATTTTCATGTATTATACTTTTGACTATGCCGCAAAGGTGTTCATAAGATAGATGTGATCGATAAAAATGTTTAATCTGATTTGTTTGATAAGTGTAACGACGGTAAGTTTCAACATGTTTAACACATTTGCTAAAAATGTTTAACCGTATGTGAATGTATGCTCTTATAAATATACAGTGGGAAGCAAAATTATCCAGATGTTTTGTATTAAGAAAGTAAGGAATGAAAGTAATACAATTATAGGTGTATTATCAAATATATGTATTTTTTATTTTATTGAATATTATTCTAAATTATAAATAACAAAAACTTATATAAATTTCTTAAAAAAAATTGACCATTTGGACACTATTGCACTGCTTTCGGAGTTTGTTGAAAATCATTAATCGTTGCCAATTTAATAATTCGTCCGAAGGCCTTTATTTTTAATTACGCTTTCAATACGTTTTGACATACTCTCCACCAACTTTTGGGTGGTATCACGGTCAAGAGATCGCCATTCATGTTGTATTCTCTCCAAAAAGCTCGTCAACATTTTTCAGCTTTCTTTTACAGGACAAACGTTCAATATGCCACGCACCATCAAAAAGCAGTCTTGGTCGACCCCAAATAGTTAAAAGCTGTCAAATAGTTAAAAGCTGGCTACAAAATCAATCTTTTAGGATGATGGCCTGTACAAAGCCCAAACCTGAATCCTATAGAAAATTTATGGGCTATTGTTGAAAGAAAGCTTATAGCATATGAAAAACCACCAAAAATTTAAAACAGGGTTGCCATATTTAGAATATATAAAGTTGGGACTTCCTTCTTACAGACATCCACGACTAGCACATCCAACATTATGTATTCTATCGGCATTAATCCAATGTAAACAATGGTTTTGAAAATGATTTATAAATAGGTTTTGTTTTTCTGGGAAGAAAAGAAAAAATATATCATGCTTAATGATAAATGTTAAAAATTTCCGAAGTTAAGCGAGTTGACAATGTATAGAACACAGTACATAGCATATTTTGTGTTGGTATTGCGAAGGTATAATGTTTACATTTGTGTTCTTAAGCCGAAAGTCCACATAATCCATTTAATGAGCTCTTTCATTACATGCGTATGCCACAAAAGGAGAATCAGCGTAGTTGTTTGTGACAATTTACAGTTCAGAGTTTAAACTCCCAAAAAATGCAAATTCAATTAATGTAAGATTAAATTATACTGGAGATTATTTAATTACAGATCTAACAAATGGCCCATAGGCCACTAACAACAATATTAGCAGATGAACTTCTCCAATGAGATAAAATCACATCCAATTATTTTCTTAACCTGAAATTCTCTCCTTCTAGTTCTTTAATTCTTAATGATATCAGGTCGTCCTTTCTAGCCACATCCTTCAGTTTTGTGTCTAATAGATTTTATATGTTTTCCCATGAAAGAACATCAGCCGTAGCCATAATTTGGCAAATTATTTGTATTTTATTATTGTTGTCTATAATATGACTACCGGGTGAAGTCAGCAGTCTTCACCGTCTGCTTTTCATTGGGTTTTTATTTTTTATACCCTAAAGCTTATGTTCATTATTTGTGCACAATTTAGTTTTAAAATATAAGGTGGTAAGGTCACAAAGCAGGTTGATTACAATAATCAAAATCTACCCACAGCGGCCAGTAATTGTACTAAAAAAGTAAACATTTAAATTGATATTCTCCACTTGCCACTCACTCAGAATGCACTAGTCTAGTAAGGATTGCAGTGTAATTTTCTCAGACTCAGTTTTAATTAAAAAAGCAGGGATTGATTCGCGCAAATTTTACTTTATACGTGCTGACACTTTACGAGCAGATAGAAAAAATATAACTAAACAAGTCACCAAACATGTTAAAAATTACGTATGTTAATTAAACAAAGTACATCCAAATCACAAAGAGACCTTGGTGACCTTATTACACCAAACCCACCCAAGCCTTTTGATGTCGTCATTACATATACAATAGGGCCATTTGTCAAATCAAATATGAGGCATGAGGAAGCGCTAAATAAATCATTAAAGTAAAGTAAAGGCAATATTTGACAATTACATGGTGAAATTCGGACCCACGGAAACATTACTCACGGACAAGGACACACTATGTAAAAATCAATACTTTCTGTACTCTGCAAATTTCTTAACATAAAGTAGTTACATTTATCACCAGAAAAAAAAAGGTTGGTATGAGTGGTTGATTTAGTTATTTAGTTATTTTCAAAACACAACTTCCTCAGCACATGGTTAAAGCCCATTTGAGCTGGTGTTCGCCAAACCGCGCATACCACTCAACTTTCTTCTGAAGGAAGAGGTGAATCCAGTATATAATAATAACTGGAAGCTCAAAGTTCAAAACATCCATATAGATGACATGGTTTTGATAGGGACTACGCCTCGACATAAACTACCAATTATACACAAATTCTTCTCAGCTATAGAAAATGAGAACATGGTAGTAAAAATCGAAGAAAAATAAACCTTTTGGTGTTCTTAAAAATAAAATAAAATTATTTCATGAAGTTTAAGTTATTTCACTAGAGTTTATTTCACTAAGTTGCCAAGTTTTCCCTTTTTTCCAAGTTTTTTGGGATGCGAAAAAGCTTTTATTAAAGTTGTTTCCTAACAAAACAAGTTTTTTCAACAAAATTAAATTTTCAAAGAAATACTAACAGAGGGCACCGGCGTCCGGTGTTTCCTTTACAAGTTTTGGTACTTTTCTAGAAAACAAGTCTTTTTTGTAGAAAAAAGTTTTTTCCCCAAAAATAAAAAGTTTTTCGAAAAAAATTACTGGCAACGCTGGTTTAGGTATACAATAAATAATTAGGTGGATCTCCTACAAGCTTATTATTTTGAAAATATAATGTTAAGTTTTTAAAATTTTTATGGAAAGTAGTTGTGTTAGAGAAATTAAAAAGAGTGTATTGTTAGGAATTGTCATGAATGATTATAAGATCATTATTCCAAACAACACACTTTGCTGTAATTCTCAACTATCAATATTTTGCCTTAAGTGCAATGTACTTTTCAAATGTTGTGTTATTTAAGCAATGTTTTACTTATGACAATTAATTTCTTATTAAATTTCAATTAATACTTTTCTAGTTCCGGTGGGTTATATATTAATAACGCTCTTTGTTAGTGCGTAAGTTTATTTTTAAATTGACCAATAAGATTATTAAAAGACGTTATGAACGGAACTGGCGTTCCATTACTTCAGAACAGAAAGAGGAGTTAAATTTTCTTACAACTAACAAAGGGATATTCCTTTCTATCTCTGAATCATAAACTCGCCAGATAACAAGAGTTTTTCATTGTTTTTTTTTTTTATACAATGTTTTGTAAGTGAATTATTTAAATTTGCAACTAATGACTTATTTCAAATTCCTCTTTAAAACTTTTTTATGTTTGTTCCTGAACTTCTATTTTATTTAATTTTCTTCCTTGACCTACGACTTATTTTCAACTTAAAAATTTTTACGGTATGGTTGAATAATAATATGAACTGTAGAAGGGCATCGATCTACAATTTCACTGATTTTACGCACTGATTCACCCACGCCTTATAATCTTGAAATTAAATGCCGGGTTTACGCAGTAGTTTATTTTTTCCTTTGATCAATTGCAATTTTAATCTGCACTTTTAAAATTTCAGTTGAATAATGGTTCATAATTTGCATTCGAATAGGTTTGAACCTACTCAGCAGAAAAATTAATGACCCTTGGAACCGTTTTACAACAATTATTTTTAATCTACATAAAGTGTACAATTATGCATTTGACGTGATATTTGTTAATTTTCTTTTCTTTTTTGTTTTAAAGATATTTTTGAATGGAACATGCTAAGAATTATATATTTTAAAGCTTTTTTAAAAATATTTTCGTTGCAGTGGAAAAATTGGCAATTGAATAATCTCATACCTAGTGTCCAATTATACATTTGAGCTACCTTATATTACTTCAGCATATGCTAATTTCTCCAGAAGGGGTAATATTTTAAAGTCTTAAAATTAAGCATTTCCATATAAGTAGAAAAAACATTTTTATTACAACATATTTAATGCGTCGAAAGTTCTAATAAAAGTCTTTCAATTTATTTGCACTCACAACAATTCGTTACTCGATATGATATTTGACAAACTCTCTTAACTTTGAGTTTAAAATAAAAAAAATTCACAACTGTCAATGTCTTTTTAAGTCCGGAACCATTTACTTTTCTTAAATGTTTCTGAAATAAATCTAACCTATATTTCTTAAAAGTTGTAAATGACGACAGATAACTTGTAATTTACTTCACAATTTTTTCTTTCCTATTATGATAGCAGGTTTATTTGATGGTGTTTAGAAAAAGCCAGCTGTGGTGTAGCGTAGTGGTGAAGATTAAGTTCCTGTAAGTGTAAGTTGCTGATTAATTGTAAAAATTAAAAAAAAAATATTGTACAAATAAGAATTTGTACCTAATTTTTTTATCTCCTTTTATAATTGAATTTTGAAATTGGAGTTACTTATTTAATATATTATCCCTTGAATTATATTTTGTATTAATTACTTGAACTTTGAATTATCCTGTGAATTATTTTAAATTATTGTATTATATTAAAAAATTAAAAAGTTGTTGTCCTGGAATGTATTTTTTTAATCTTATTACCCAACACTGAAACATTCCAATACATATGTAAAGGATAATTTGCACACTGCTTCAATATTCGAATTTATCCTTTGTATAATTCTGAGGTTTCTTTAGATCAAAACTGTAATCACTTGCTTCACATCACTTCTTCCACATCTCTCAACTGAACTATTATACTGAATCACGAATAAAATTGTATTCGCAATTCGAAAATTGAAAATAAAAGGATTTGTTTTTTTGGGTACCCAACTCTATAAGGTAAGTTTCTCTTAACAACCTTAAAAGAAATAAGAAATAAATACTAATATTTCTTACTTTCTTTCTCTCCCAATTATAATTACGTTTGAGTAATCATACTAACAAATTTGCTTCAGAAGATTCTTCCGAAAGAGAATTTGTTTTTAAAATAACACAACGTCACGCTCCTTCACTTTTTGGTTATTCGCAGTCCTCTTACTCTCACTCTATCCCAATAACTCTAAAAGTCAAAGTTGGAAGTTCCCCCCATTACCCCGTAAAGGAGTGGAATCTAAGAGAACAAGTGGATCCTGTCACAAAATACATACAAACACATAAGCATGAGATATGTTAATAATATCACTGAAAATATCTAACTAGTATACAATTATAAACCAATCAATTCGGTAATATAAAAACGAGAAAAAAATAATAATTAGTAAGCAATACAAAAAGGCAAAATAAAGTGTGTGCAGTGAAAATTAAAGAAAAACCAATAAATTTAAAATTAAATTACAAAAATAAATTGAATATACAAAAATTCAATAACAACAAAAAAAAGGACAAAAACAAAAGGTAAAGTAAAAAAAAATATAAAATTTTACAATAATAACAAAAAAGAATTAATACAGAAACACTTGTGAACTTAAAAATTAGAAGCGCCTAAAGAAAAATGATTAACAAATATAGTTAACATATATATATATTAGTATTTGCTCGCTTCGTTGGGAATGTAGTTACCGGTAATGGGAGAAACTTTTTGGGTGCCAGCAGAATTCTCGAAAGCTAATTCACTAAATTTGTATAAATAAATTTGAATTCGCTAAAAGTATATCACTCATGGATTCGAGTGAAAATTCATTCCAACTTACGCTTCCCCCACATGAGCGGCTTATGGGAATCCTCAGTAAAAAGTTTCAAGTTTCATTTAAAACGAATTGTTGGCGCTCAAAACTGAACTGAGGAGTTCTCTACAATTTTAGCCCGAATAGAAGGTACTCACAACTCTCGCGCAATCTCTGCTTTATCAAGACACTCGAGATCTTACTGCTCTAACTCCTGGTCACATTCTGAGAGGTGCTCCTATCATGGCTTTCCCTGAACAAGACCATCAGAACATGTCTCTTATTAATAGATGGGAAAATTTGAAGATGTTACTCCATAAATTCTCTATCAGCTAGAAGAAAGATTACTTCAAGCCATTACACAAGCGTTATAAGTGGAAAAGTCCAGTCCCCAATGTTAAAGCCGGATATCTCGTCGCACTAATAGACGATCTACTGTCACCTTGCAATGGCGATTAGGGAGAATTGTCAAATTATGCTTTCTACCCTTCATGGAAGACGAAAGTCGTAACTAACGAAAGCTTTTTAACTCATCCCTATTTCTTTCCTGTTTCACAGCTAAAATTATTCCAAAATATTGCATTTCTCTACAACGATTCTAATAACTAATTTTTCCGAACATTTGGAATAGCAGAAGCCGATCCACTATTCGCTCTAGATGAGGTCAACGCAGACATCGTTTAGATGACCAGCTATATCGATGCGTTCTTTGCGAAAACTTAATAATTTAATCATAACTTCACTTGCTTTCACATCTCTCAACTGAATTATTATACAGAATCATAAATAAAATTGTATTTGCAATTCATCTTTGAAAATTTTCCGTTATGACACTTTTATCGCAACATTAAGAGCCGGAAATGGGTGGACAATAAATGGGAATTTGAAATTAACTCATGTTATAAATTTTATTCACCACATTTGCCAATAATGTAACAATGCTGGTTCAAAAATATCTACCACCTAGTCAAAACAAGGATGTCATCGAGTACTATCTTGCACATGTGGAAGAAAGACTGAGAGAGCTGAAAGATACAAAAAACAGAAAAGATGAATTGATTGGATTGACTGTGCGTGGTAGCGGGTAGCTGGGCATTCAGATGCCACAGACTGGAACGAAGTTTTAAAAGCCCAAAACTCAATAATCACAAACAGCAATGAGCAATATAAAATCAACACAAAACTTCTAAATGCGACAAACGAGATTGTCGAGAGGACTAACGAACTTCTTTCAAGAATGAATGAAATAAGCAAGGGAAATGAGAAATCAGCTGCTTGTTCTGAAGGATGCTATCGACGAAGTTATAAGGACATGTCAAATGGCCAATAGTCGGATCGTCAATACCAACATTTTAGATCGAACTGAGGTTAAAGAAATTATTACGGAGATGGAAACCTTGCTATATTCAAATGCGGTTGATTCAAATAAATATGGGAAACCCTCAATTTATACCAATGGCACTTTATTGTTATATATTATTTGCTTTCCAAAAATGAGAAATGGCTATTATCATCGGCTTATTGTCAAACATGCTATCAAGTTAAACAAACAGATTGAACTACAATTTTATGAAATCCTGATCAGTCAAAATGAAACTTTTATAGTAAGAAGTTCCTGTCTGAATATGAATAACATAACAGTATGTTGGCAATTTTCTGTAGGGTGCAACGCAAATGCAATGCATTTGTGTTAACAAAGTATATTCTTTTTATAAATATATTTCTATTATTGACCAATAGTACGCATTAATCACTATTGGACAATAATAAAAATAATTATTAAAAAAAAATATTAATTTTAATTTTGTGTCAAGTTATGCACATTTCTATTTAGTTTATTAAGAAATATAACTTATCATGGTACGTAAGCAATTAATGTTAATATATTAATACTGAATATTGTAATATTAGTTTTTATATATATGAAGATTATAATATTGTATAAAATAAGAAAGATTTTTTATAATAAAGTTAATGTTATAGTGGAGCTCAAAATGAATGGTCTTTTATTTCGTTTAGAACCAATAAACAATACACGGCGATCCTGCCAGTTAAAATAAATCAAAGAAATAAAATAATAATAAAAAGAATTTTATTTTATTTTTTTTTTGTGGTACTGTTATGATACTGTGTAAAAATATTAAAGTAGAAATAATAAATTAGCTAAATTCTAAAACAAATTAACAGGAAACTTATTTAAATAAATCATAAATAAATATCGACAATATAAACAATATATTTATACATAAAATTATGTACCGTATATACAAAAATAAATAAATAAAAACTATAAGTGTAAAGTATGAAAAATATAAAATGGGAAAAGGACAATCCAAGGAACAATACACGGTCAACACTGGACCACAAGTCGCAGCGTATACACCACAACAACCATCAGGAGACCATTACACAGCAATTATGCTACTAATGATGTTCGTGACTTCATTGATAATCTTCTTAGCGTGGTTAGGAATAAACCACTTGAAACGGTGAAACGGAATTCACCGGGGATGTTGTCAATCATCTTTGAAAAGACCAACAAAGTTATTAACAACCAGCTTCTCAGTTAAAAAAGAAAAGGTAAATTTTAAAATTGTATATTACATATTTAAAAATATTATATTCATTCAAATACATTATATTATTATCATAAATATTGAAAAATGTTAAAAATTATGAAAATATATAAGAAATATATATTAAATAATATAGAATAATATATCATGGTTTTTGTATTTTGTAATAATATGTACTATTGGAAATAATAAGAATTTCGGAAATATTTTTTTTATTTTGAAAATTATACAAAATAAATACATCGAAAAAAATAATTTTTAATTTATTAATAAATCGATTTGTGGGGATTTTTTTTGGAAATTCAAAAATTATGAAAGAATAATTGTTTAAAAATTGATAAATGATATAATAAATTTGAAAAAAGCTAATAAAATAAAGATTAATAAGGTTTTAAAATTATTTTCGTCATTTCTTGATTTATAAGGTATGTTTCAAAATTATAAGAAGACTTTTTTTTTCCAAAATTATATATATTAATAGTATTTACTTTCTTTCTTTTCTTTCTTTAAATATATGCAAAACAATAATTTATAAATTGTTGTTTTTGCATTTCTGGAAGTTTTCCATTATTTGTTTGTTTCACAATTATAAAAACAAATTAAGAAAAACTGATAACGCAATTGAGTGAAGTTATATAATTGGTACTAAAATAAAGAAAAAAAATTGTGTTTTTATTATGCCATGTGGTTCTAGTTTATCTGACCAAGAAAAAGCTAAAATTTTGGCCCTTAAAGACCAAAATTTTATGTTTCGAGAAATTGCTCGCAAATTGGGTAGAAGTGTGAGTGTGGTGATATATTTTTTACGGTAAAAGTGCTCGAGTGTGGTGATATATTTTTTAAGTGATCCTGAGAATTATGGACAAACGAAGAGATCCCGACGGAAAAAACTCATTTCCCAACGAGAAATAGCCCACATTAATCGCTTAGCGAGCAATTCAACTTTATGTCTTTAAACTATAAGGGCCTCAACGGGAGTCCCCGTATCAAAAACAACCATATGGAAATCAATAACAGAAAGTGAAAACATAATATATATGCAAAAATGACTGTAATTCCTCCGTTACTTCAACGTCATGTGGCAGCAAGACTGCTGTTCGCCAAGCAAAATATGCAAATTAATTGGTCAGGTATGTCTTTATTTATTTTTGTGTAGATGTGAAAATAACCATCAACCTCACATAAGGTTATATTTTCAGACGAAAAAAAAATGGAATCTTGATGGTTCAGATGAAAACAGGGGCTATTGGAGAGATCTCAGGAAAGAACCTCTACATTTTTCTAAGAGAAATTTTGGTGGTGGGTCTCTGATGGTTTGGGGAGCATTTTCTAACGCACCCGTCGTTACAAAATTCAATTTGGTTCATGTAAAATGAACAGTACTGATTACGTCAGAACTCTAGAAATGAATTTATTGAATTTCATGGCGAAAAATCCTACGAAAAATTATATTTTTCAGCAAGATAACGCTCCCATACACAACAGCAAATTTACCAAAAACTGGTTTAACTCAAAAAATATAAAACTTTTAGAGTGGCCAGCGTGTTCTCCCGATGTAAATCCCAATGAAAATATTTGGGGTATATTGTCCAATAGTGTTTACTTGGGAAATCACCAATACGAAAATTTAAATTTATTAATAAATTCAATTTGTTCCGAATGGTAAAAAATATACCAAAATCTAACAAATAAATTGATAGGGAGTGTGAACTCGAGAATATTTAATCTCATAAAAAATAAAGATGGACTAACAGGCAAATAATTCCATTAAAATTGTGTTTTATTCTAGAATATATGGAAATGTTTTTATGTTTATGTCGTCGTAGTCTAGTAGGTAGTGTGTTGGCTTATTAAACGAAAGGCCATTGTTCGAATTCCCGGTCAGACATCAAAAAAACGAAATATATGAAAAAATATTTCTTCGGCGACTTCCTCTCTCTTGCCATGAAAAGTTTCTCAAAAATCTGTCGTTCGGAGTCGACTTTAAACTGTAGCTCCCGCCACTCTTGCATAAAATTAACGCAAACAACATAAGTGGTGTGAGAAGCTAGGCCGTAATCCTGACTGAAGGGTTGTAATGGCCAATTATGCATGTTATGTATGTTTTATATATATGAAACACTGACGTACTTAATACTTTAAAAAATATTAAGAATTATAAAATCAAAAAATAAATATTGCATATCTATGAATACCTACATTCAACTATCTACAGATTTCCAAAATAATTTTATAAAAAATATGAATATTTGTAATGAAAACGTTTACATAAAAAGTGTTCTTACAATTTTGAAACATACCTTATATATATATTATATATATCTTATATTATATATCTTATACTTATATATATATATTATAGTATATATATATATATACTAGTCTTATATATTTTTTTTGGACAGTTAACTATGCGAAAGTTTTGAGAAATTTATAAAAAAAACATTTAAAATTGAGGAATAGTTTAGTTTAAAAAAGTTTTTTTATTTGGCCTTACAACACTAAGTACATGTTTTATAAAGGCTCGACATACATATTTGGTTCACATTATTGTTTACATTATTATTAATATAATTTACATTACTGGTAATAGATAATGCCAAATTTTATATTTTATATTTACCCATTAACAGAATTGGGATCCAGTAAACCAAATACATTAGCAGATTTAAACGAAATTATTGATAGATAAATGTGGACCGAAGGAGACATTAGAGTCTATTTAAGCAAGATTGAATAGGGCAAAACAGGGAAATAGATCTATGAGAGAATATGTGACAGAAGTAGAAATTTTTTTAACAAAAACGATGGAATGAGATGTAACAGCTCAGGCAGAAGGTTGTAGATAAGAATCAAAGGAGTCTAATGAACGACGCGGGTTAGCTTTCTTGAAAAATGGAGTATAAGAAAAATATATAATTTTATTCGTTAGTGCTCGTCAAACAAAATTCCAATTCAATAAAGATTGTATAACCGCTTTTGAAAACCTCCAAGCATTGTTAGCAGGTCCAACAATTTTGCAATTCCCGAACTTCGATGAGGAATTTATTTTTAGAACGGACGCTTCGGGGTATGAAATTGGTGTGATTTTGTCAAATTATGATGATCGACCAATACCCTATACTAGTGAAGCCTTAAATAAAGCAGAAAAGAATTGCAGCGCAATCGAAAAAGAATTGCTGGTTATAGTGTTGTCAGTAAACCATTATAGACCATATCTTTTTGCCGACACTTTAAGATCTTAATAGATCATAGGCCATTGGTATATCTTTTCAGTCTAAAACAGCCATCTAGTAAAATAAAAAAATTTCGATTATTGCTTGAAGAATATAATTTCACTGCAACATACATACAAGGATAACGGTACGGGGAATGCATTCAACCGAATTCAAGTGCAAAATTATGACCTGATAGAAATGCAAGTATATGTCACAACAAGGCCTCAAACGAAAAATAACACCCCCAAGAGACGGTTTAAACATGGTTGAAATTAAATTTGCAGAGGAAATAATATGAAATAGTGAGTTTAAAGGGTTAAATATAGTAACGGGTCCAAATGAAAGAGTGGCATATATCTCAGATAAAAATTGTGTATTATTGAAATTTGGACGTGACGCTGGTAATATTACTCGATCGGCATCATTTGACAAAATATTGTTGAGAGATGTACGTTTAGTTATGGATGCTCTGAAAATTAAAAAGGTTTATAATACTAAAGGAAAGTATATGAAACTCTTAACCGCGCGCATATGTTAAATATAGCGATTCATGCTAGCACAATAAACATATTAACAGCAAAAGGCAACCATTAGTAATTACATCAACTGCCGGCTCAAGTTTGGAAAAATTTTTGTTGATCTTGTTGGTCCACTCGATACATCTTTGGATGAATTAACGAAATTCACTGAAGCAGTACCTTTGGTAAATAAAGAAGCCATTACAGTCGCGAGGGGGCTAGTGTATCAATTCATATTGAGTCACAGCGTACCAAAAGTTATTGCATCCGACCAAGGTACGAAATTTGTGAACTAAGTTTCTAAAGATATTTGTAAATTGTAATTCGACCGCGTACCATCATTGGAGTATTGGTGCTCTTGAAAATTTGCATAAAACCTTGGGTGCGTACCTAAGGGCAGACTTCACGAAAAACCATTCGGATTGGGATACATGGTTGTAATATTATGTGTTTTTTTACAATACGTCGATTCACTTGGAAACGGGGTACACACCACACGAACTGATGTACGGTTGTAATTGTATACTACCATCAAACTTAACAAACAACTGTGAACCAATGTATAATTATGAAGATTGTGCAAAGGAACTTAAAAATTAATTACAAGTTGTGCATAACAATGCAAAGAAAATTCTGATTAAGAAAAAGACAGAGCGAAAACAGAAATATGGCAAAAATATGAGAACTAAAGAATATGATTTTGAAATAGGTTCGTTGGTTTTACTTAAGAGCGAAGAAAGGAAAAAGTTGGATCCAGTATACACTGGACCTTATGAAGTAGCCTCACAAGACTCAGTAAATTGCACAATTAAATATAAAGGTAAAAATACAGTTGTTCGTAAAAATCGGGTAAAACCGTACTACTGTTATTTACAAACATAATTTAAATTCATTTAAATACTATTGTAAGCATTTGAATATTACCATTTCAGTATAATAATGAAAAAAAAATATATAAACAAAAAAAGTAACAAACGCGATTGCTATAAATTAGAGATATGAAGTTTTAATAAATTGTTTAATATAATAATATGCAATAATAATAATTTTATATACAAAAAAACAATAAAATATTTTGTGAATATGTGAAATTAAATTAAAAAAACTTATTGGTCTGATCTTCGGTGTTAATTTTTCTTTTTCAAAGGGGTGTAGTGTAGGGTGGAACGCACTTTATATAGTTACACTGATATGTAACATAAATGCATTGACAAGTGCAATGCATTGTGTTACCACAGAAAGGAAAGAAAGATAAATACGATTGACCAATACTGCGAATTAATCAATATAAATAAAATTAATCAAAAATAATAAGGATAATTTATTAAAAAAAATATTAATTTCAATTTTGTGTCAATTAACGCACATTGCACTTTAGGTTATTAAGAAATATTTCTTATCAAGATACGTAAGCAATTAATGTTAATATATGAATATTGAATATTGTAATATTAGTTTTTATAATATATGAAAATTATATATTGTAAAAAATAAGAAAGTTTTTATAATAAAGTTAATGTATAGTGCAGCTCAAAGTGAACGGTTTTTTTATTTCGTTTAGAACCAATAAACAGAAGAGAGCTGTGCACCACGTCAGCTAAAAGGCGGAACTGCAATTGTTAATATAGAATACAAACAGCGCAGATTGTTAAGATGATTACCTCCGATATGATTTTCCTAACCCACTTCATCGGTGTCATTACTACACGAGATCATAGTGAATTACTGGAACGGTACCTACATTATACAGCTTGTTAATGAAACAATTTTGCTTGGAACAAAACATTTTCTATTACATCCTTGTCCAATATCCTGCCTTTACCGCTCGTTCTGACAAGTGTTACAAGCGAAAGATTACTGGTGGACATGGACAGTCCACAATATCAGCCTACGCAACATCGACAGAATCAATCTAGTACCTAAAAATGACATCAAATCTGTCTCTTGGTCTCCACATTGGTAATAATAATGATGGGCATTTGCTTCAGATGTTTACTGTAAATTAATAATTCTTTCTATTAATAACCTTACTGTGAATGTTATTCTAATCTTTTGTAAATTTGATTTACTTACTTACTTACTTAATTTGGCCATAACAACCCGATTAACGGATTTCGGCCTGCCGCAACACATCCTTCCAGGCGCCTCTGCTTCTTTGCGCGCCTACCGCAGTTGGTCACACCCAATCGATGACAGGGCTTCCTCGACTTGGTCCTTCCAACGGATACAAGGTCGTCCTCTTCGCCGACCTCCGCAGATCCCCGTATCAAATACCCGTCTCGCCGGAGCATCCTCCTCCATTCGAACGACTGGCCGAGCCAGCGCAGCCGCTAGATATAATACGCTGCACAACGTCCATGTCATTGAGGAGCTCATACAGCTCATTGTTGTATCGGATGCGGAAATCTTCGCCAACTCGCCTGGACCGAAGATCTTACGTAGGACTTTTCTCTCGAATACTCTCAAGGCTGCTGCATCGGTGCTTAATAAGGTCCATGCCTCTGCGCCATAAGAAGCACGGGTAAGATGAGCGTCTTGTAGAGTATTAGTTTTGTCGCACGAGAGGGTCTCTGTACTCAATCCTGCGCTTGATCTCCAGACTGACATCATTTTGTGGGGTAACGGCGGAGCCAAGATAAATGAATCCCTTGACTACATCAAAAGTAATAGTTATCGACCGTAATCTGAGAATCAGTACCGCCGCACTTCTCTACTTGTCGATAACATATACTTTGTTTTGCCCTCATTTACTGCCAGACCCATCTTCGCAGACTCCCTTTCAATAGCTCAAAGGCAGCAGTAACATCTCGCTGGTACGCATTATGATGTCAATGTCGTCAGCGTACGCAAGCAACTGGACACTTTTATGGAAGATAGTGCCATTGCGATGCCCCCCCCGCCTTCCGTAAAACACTCTCCATGACGAAGTTGAAGAGGTCGCATGATAAGGATCGCCTTGTCTGAAACCTCGCACGTATCAAAAGGTTCGGAGAGGTCCATTCCTACGTTGACGGAGCTGCAGGAATTGCTCAACGTCATTTGCATAGCCTTATCAGCTTCGCAGGTATAACCGAGCTCAGACATTGCGGCAAAAACACGATCCCTTATGGGGCTATCAAAGGCTGCCTTATAGTCGCAAAAAAGATGGTGTGTGTCAACTTGCTTTTCGTGGTCTTTTCCAGGATTTGGCGTAGTGTGAAGATCTGGTCGATGGTGGACTTGCCAGGTCTGAAGCCGCACTGATGAGGTCCAATCAGTGTTTTGACGAGTGGCTTCAGTCGTTACACAATAACGCCTGTAAGAACCTTATATGCGATAGGGAGAAGGCTTATACCCCTGAAGTTGGCGCATAACGTAGGGTCTCCCTTTTTCAGGACAGGACAGAGGACACTGAGGTTCCAATCGTTGGGCATACTTTCCTCTAGCCATATTTTGTAAATAAGCTGGTGCATGCGCCTACCAACTCATTACAATCGGTCTTAAACAATTCAGCGGGGAGGACATCAGGACCTGCCGCTTTATTGTTTTTAAGTCGCATAATGGTGACTTTGACCTCTTCATGGCTAGGCGGGGGAATATCCACGCCGTCATCGTCGATCGGGTACGGAACATCATCTCTAAAGGCGGTATTGGTATCGTCATCGCCTTGTAGCAGAGTAGAGAAGTGTTTCCTCCACAACCTCAGCACCCCCTGCGGATCTGTAACCAGGTTTCCATTCTCATCCTTGCAGGAGGACGCTCCGGGTTTATAACCCTCGGTTAGACGCTTAACCTTTTGATAAAACTTTCGAGCGTCATTCCTACATCTATACATTTCGACTTCCTCACCGCTCACGCCTTTCCTGCTCCTCTTCTCGCGTCTGAAAAGGCGTCTCTCTCCCTTCTCCTCTCTCTATAGTTCTCGACAATGGCTCGCGTAGCGGCAGACTGCAACGTTTTCTTGTATGCGACGTTTTTCGCTGCAGCAGCCTCGCGCACCTCTTCATCGTACCATTGATTTCGTTGGGGTGGGCGTTCGAAACCAAGACTGTTTCCGCAGTAGTGCGCAAGGAGTGGGAGGTTGGCCACAGTCCACCAATGTCGCTGAGATTAGATAGGGAACGACGGAGCTTATCTGAGAGTTGAGCGGAGAACGCCTCAGTTGTCCTTTGTGATCGCGATTTTTTACGTCCAGCTTTCGCAGTGTACTAAGACGCGCAGACCTTGAGGCGCTAATGCGCCATCGGAACTTGGCTGCGACAAGGTAGTGGTCCGAGTCGATGTTTGGACCTCTAAATGTGCGCACATCTAGTATACTGGAAACGTGCCTTCCGTCAATCACAATATGATCGATCTGGTTGGATGTTGATCGATCAGGGGACATCCAAGTGGCTTTGTGGATGTCGAGATGCTGAAACCTGGTGCTACATACTACCATGTTACGCGCCGCGCGAATTCGATTAGCCTCATACCATTGGAGGTAGTGTTCGCGTGGAGGCTGAACTGTCCGACAGTGGGGCCAAAGATACCTTCCCGTCCGACCTTCGCATTAAAATCTCCAGGACGATTTTGGCGTCATGGGCCGGGCACTTATCGTATACGTCCTCGAGTTTAGCGTAGAAGGCATCCTTAACCACATCGTCCTTTTTCTCCGTCGGGCGTGAGCACAAATTAGGCTGATGTTGTAGAATTTTGCCCTGATGCGGATTGTGGCTATTCTTTCGTTCACAGGTGTGAACCCAGAGACAAGATGGCGAAGTCTCTTACTAATGGCAGCTGTAATACACATCGCAGATGCTAGCTTTGCATCCTTGCCTATTCATCGCATTTCCTGTATGGCAGTGATGTCCGTCATACATTTCATTAGGGCATCCGCCAACTGGGCGCAAGCGCCTACCCTGTGAAGGGTGCGGACGTTCCACGTGCCTATTCTTAAATCGTAGTCCTTTAAACGTTTGCCGTGGTCGTCAACTTTAGGGGGGATCCTTTTAGAGGCTTGCATTTTGGTCTTCACTGGATGAAATTTTTACGTGGTGGGTTCCAAGCCCTACGCACACCCAAATTTAACGTCCAGGGGATTGGACTTCGCTGCACGCATTAGTTAACATCTAGCGGGTGCTAGAATGCCATCCAGGAGGGGCCACGAGGAGGCTGCGTGTCAACTTGAATGCAGCAAGACATAGGAACGCCCTGGTGGTCGCCATGTTTACCACAGTCAGAAACTTTACCTTGTTTGCATGCAAACCATCCCTCCATTTGATTTAATATATTTAAATAGTAAATTAATTAAGGTTTTTGATTGCCGCAGCGGACAGCGGTTAAATTAATTCTTTTAGAAAAGGTGTATCTAATTCCTTAATTTGGGTTATGTAACAAAAATTACGCAACAAAAATAATATTGTATATAAATATGTACAAATAGTACATGAATAAATAAATAAATATAAAGCGAAAAGGCTTAGGACCATTATTACAACTTGCCGTTAAACTTTAGTTTAGTTAAAGGTATCTTGAGCTAAAGGGAACTGTAAAGTTACCATTAACTTATTTTTGATATTACAACTTACAGATAAAATAAAGTTAACATTAGCAATGCCGATAAAACTGTTCACTTAAACAAGTTTTTTTTTTTAAACGCAGTGGCAGGGACTTTTTTTATTTATTTGCTCATTTTAATTATATTACAAGTTGCCATATTGAAAATAATGGATAATATGGCAAGTTCAGACATAAACTTAACTTTAAAAGTTATCGGTAGAATGATACTCCCTTCAGCTTAACGCTTACTTCTTTCTTATTGGCCACTTTTAATAACGAACAACAATTTATCTGCCAGTTAAAATTCTCCCTTTAGTTAATGGCCAGTCGTAATAATGGATCTTAAAGTCATATATTTCGAGATATTTAGAAAATATAAGTGATCATTATATAATAAGTAAAAAGTAATAAGAAAAAATTTAAATTTTTTAATACGAGAATATATTGTATCTTTAGTTAAGCTAATTACAATGTATTTACTAAAAGTCAGAGCACATGTAATTTACTAAATTCAAGTAATATTACTTTAAAGTAATTGTACTAAATTAAAAAACGGCATCATCTCTCTCAATGCACTCTGTCTAATCAATGCACTAAAATGTAATTAGATAATAGACAAAAAATTAAAATAGTTTTTCTATATTCTTTAGATAATGTACTAAAATATTTTAATATGTACAGCTCAAGTTAGCAAATTGGAATTATCAAAAATTTATGTTTACTAATAATAAATTAAAAAAAAATAAGTATTCTGTTGACAAATATATTTTCGGCAACATTCGTACTTGGAGAACGAATGTTTTCAAAACAAAATATAGTAAGTAATAGACAAAATATAGTAAGTAATAGACAGCTTAAGGATTACCTTCTAACACTTTCTTAACAGATTCACTAGAATTTTCTAGAAATAGGAAAATTTTAGAAATAGATCTCTTAAATATTTTAATTTGGTTTGGACTGATACCACCTTTATTTTTCCGTCACGTCCTGGATGCGCATCAATAATTCTTCCAAGAAGCCATTGGTACACATCTGTCACCTGCTACTGGTACCAAGTCTCCAATATTAGGATTGTGAATGCTTCTTAACCGTTTTGGCCGGGCTTGAAGACGATTAAGGTATTCTCTATACCATCTTTTCCAAAAATGCTGTTTCATTCTCTCGATAGCTTTCCAACGTGAAAGATGGTTTGAGCTAATAAGTTTTCATCTTGAACACACTGTAATAGTTCACCAATGAGAATATGTGCTGGTGTGAGTGCGTTAAAATCCGATGGATCGGATGATAAAGGATATGGAGGGCATGACCTGAGGCAACTTCCAGTTTAACAAAGTAATGTATTTAGTTCTTTAAATGTAAGTAGTTGATCTTTGGTAACTTGTCTTAGATGGTTCTTCAAGGATTTCACGGCAGCTTCCCACAATCCACCAAAATTTGGCGAAGCCGGAGGTATGAAATGCCAATTGGTATAATTTATGCCTTAAGCATGTCGTAACTCCTCTGGCAATGACTTTTCGTTCTTTTGAAAAGGAATTTGAAGTTCCTTTAATGCTTCTACAAAATTTGTACAGTAGTCTAAACGGATGTCAGTTCACGCGCCTCTTCGAGAAACAAATCACCGAAAAGCTACCAAGAAAAAATTTGTAGTAAGATCGGAAACCGGTTCGAGATGAATATCCTTTATGACCATACACACAAACAAGCAAATATAGACCTTCATAATAACAGCGGACCTTAAAGCGGACGACTTAATATTTCATGGTCCAGCATAGTCAACACCATTGTGTTTAAAGGGTCTAGTGACGTTAAGTCTCACCAACGGCAAATTGCCCACAATTTATTGTGAACTTTTAGGTGAATATTTAAAACACGGTAAACATTTACGTCTAAAAATTTTTGCTAGTTGAGTCCCAAATATGATCCAAAACGACCCCCAGCATAAATAATGCTGGTCTCATTCAGAAACGGCATTAACTTCAATAAGGGACCGTGACGAATTTCTTGCTTTTTAAATAGAAATTTCAACTCAATTGGGAAGTCTATCAATTGAGTAATTTTAACAAAGTAAAATGAAACCTTATTACTTCAGAGATAGATATAACTCCAGGGTTCCTTTCCGACAGAGAGCTTTTACAGGGGGTTACTTAAAGGTATTTTAAATCTGCAAGATAGACTGCCCAGGTGGATGAAGTTTTCCGAATTCAGCCTAAAACAGTTCAACTATCACTCCAATAAGATAGTTTACAAACATCGAAAGAATTCCTAATACCTTCGGTAATGTTTCGGGGGAATACAGGGTAAATTAAATAAAATATTTTGATTTAAGCCGAAAAGAAAATATAACAAAAATATATTAGAAAATACTCAAATTAGTTAAAATAAGTAACTTCAAGGTTGATCAAGAATTGAGAGATCAAATCTCTTCTTTTATTTACAAATATGATCCACTGTTACATTACTTAACATTAGGGTGACCAGCGCAAACATCCCTCACCCTTGCAACATTGCAAAAAGTGAAAACGGGAAGCTGCCTGGTGAGTAAAACTAATACAATTCAAAAATTCGGTTACAAATTCATTTCGAGTTCATTGGAAAATAAATATAAAATATATTAAATATCAATAACAGAATAATAACAATGTAAAAAAATAAATAAATATTATTTGCTGACGACATTAATGACAATTGTCGCCCCAGCAGTGTTGGGTGTCGCAACCGCAGTGTTGTTCGTCTTGTGGCTATGAGAACGGCAGGAACAATCAGGAGCTTGGCTGGCTTGTTGGTACCTTTGATTTCCTTAGCCCTCTTGTTGTTTTTGTTGCGTGGCTGTTGAGTTTTATTGATGTGGTTAGACCGAAAATGTAGCAAAGTATGATGATGTCCCAGACATTCCTTAGCCCTCTTGTTGTTTTTGTTCGTGGTTGTTGAGTTTTATTGATGTGGTTAGACCGAAAATATAGCAAAGTATGATGATGTCTCAGACATTCCATGCACCGCTCCCTGCTTCGATAGTTTCTTACGAAGTGCGACTGGGCCAAGCAATTTATGCAGTATTTGTATCATCTGACGACGCCCAGTCGCTTATATGGTTTTAAGCGGCGGAATGCTGGACACTTCTGCAGAGTGTGGTCAATTGCGAAATCGCGTTGGGACCATTTCCATTTGTTGCGCTTATGGAGTTCAACCAAGTACTCGCCCTTCCAGCGACGCGCAGACAAATGGTGTAGAATCTTCAATTTTCGCCACCTATTAGCATAGTTAATGGATTCCATGGAGAAATCAGGTTCAGGGGGTGACAGGATGGCACTTCCTACAAGGAAATGACCCGGGGTTAAAGGATTAATGTCCGAGAGGTTATCCGTCATTGGACAAAGAGGACGGGAATTCAAGCAAGCTTCTATTCTTGCGAGCATAGTCGTAAACTCTTCAAAAGTGAATTTCTGAGCACCAGGTATCTTCCGCAAGTGGGTCTTGAAGGTTTTTACACCGGCTTCCCAGAGTTCACCCATATGTGGAGCCCCGGGGAGAATGAAGTGGCATTCGATTGACTGGAAAATGTTTTCCGATACAATTCTATGTTTCAGTTCCGTAAAGAACTTAGCCTGGTCCCTTTTCATTAGATTAGCGGCGCCAACGAAAGCGGTTCCATTGTCCGAATAGATATGTGCAGGACAGCCTCGCCTTGAGGAAAAACGAGTAAACGCCGCCAAAAAACAGTCCGTCGATATTTCATTCGTTGCTTCTAAATGAATTGCCTTTGTAGCAAAGCACACAAACACCAGCACATATCCTTTAGTTATTCGGCAACCACGTCCAATATATGATTTAATTTCAAAAGGTCCAAATTCTTTCGATGGATAGTACAGATCTTGTAGTTAAGAATGACGGTTCGAATTAGTGTTTTGAGTTTAGGGACCCATAACTCTTGCCGCATGAGGCGCAGCATCAAAGACTGACCTAAATGTACTGAGCATTTCTGTAGATGCTCCAAATACAATCGGGTAAAATGACCATTGTAGAGGAGTAATTTTGGGAAACGTTCATCGTATGTTAAAGTCGGTGATCGGGAGAGTCGTCCGTTGACTCTTAACATACCATTGGAATCAATGAAAGGATTAAAAGTTAGCAGAGAGCTCTTACGAGGTAAAGGACCTCCTTCCTTCAAAATCGAATATTCCGGGAAATGAGAATTTTGACACACAATAACCAACTGACGTTTCACGAAACTGATCTTATCTTGAGTAAGTCCTAGTGACAAATATTTGTGAGATAATCGATGGGTTTTATCTGCAGAGTGGTAAAAACGGAAGACATACGACAACACTCGTATGTTTATCTCGTGCACGAGATAAATCAGAAAATTTGCTCAAAATTTCTTCCATGGGCATTGTCGTATTAAGGCTTACTTGAACCAAACGTGTTTCAAGCTGGGCACAGGGCTGGAACGACGGCTTCGGCCATTCTGTACATGGACGACTTAGCCAAGTAGGCCCCTTCCACCAGATGTCAGAATTTACGAGTTCTCTGGCTGTCATACCTCGACTAGCCCGATCCGTAGGGTTGCTATGGGACTCCACGTGATTCCAATTATCGATGCCAATAGTATCCAAAACATACGAAACTCTGTTCGCCACAAAGATTGGCCAATGGCACGAGTTTTTTTGAAATCAGGACAGAACTATTATCGAGTCTGTCCAATAGAAAGTTTCCAAATTAGTAACATTCAACACCGTGAGGAGTAAATGTTCCATTTTCGCTAAAAGAGTTGCACCGCAGAGCTCTAGACGGATGGCGCAACCTTTGTCTTGGCAGCGAGCAAGTAAGTGAAGTGGCAGCATATGCTTCTTCAGAAGCATTACAAAAAGCATGAAGTTGTACTTCATACTCAGGGTTAAAATTAACCCAGCGGGGAATGTTAATCCGCTCGGTGAGAGGGTAGTCATCGTCAAATTCGCGTCACCTGTGTAACGTCTTGGGTTTCAAACAATCGTCCCATTCAGTTTTGTCTTTCCAAATTTGTTGCGTAAGGATCTTAGCTACAATTATTTTTTGTGCTAACCACCCAACAGGGTCAAATAGCTTGGCTATTTGAGATAAGACAGAACGTTTGGTGACTTGGGCGTTGCAGATGGCTTGAAGATGAATGTATCCAAGCTCGCGTTCCAACGTAAATCCAATGTTTTAGTAGTACAAGCATCTGAAAATTTCAAAAAATTGGAATCCAATAAATGTTCAGGGGTAAGTCCCGAATAAACCTATGATCATTAGAAGTACATTTCAACAACGAGAAACCAGCCGACTTCAAAACGTAAATTAATTCATCGCGATTATGAATAGCCTCTTCAATAGAATGTGCACCTGACAAAATATCGTCCACGTACATTTTAGTACGAAAATGGTTGACGCAGAAGGGTAGCCTGACTCACAGTCATTCGCTAATTGGTGCAACGTTCTAATTGCCAAATAAGGGACACAGTTAACTCCGAAGGTTACTGTTCTCAGTACATAATCTTCTATTTCTCCCTTGGGGTTTGGACGAAATAATATAACGTTGAAAACGTGCCTGATCTGGTCTAATCAGGATCTGCCTATACATTTTTTCAATGTCGGCGTTAACAACGTATCTGAACAGTCTCCAACGCAAAACCAGTATAGTCAGGTTAGACTGTAAAGTTGGTCTAGGGTGTAGAAGATTATTAAGACTAGCACCGCTTGAGGACGAGCTCGCCTTGACCCTTGTCATATGGCCCAAGACAGAATATTCAACTATAACAAAGTCATATTGACTCAACTTCCGGGGATTTCGAGAAAGCTATTCTTCGTGAGGAACAAAAAGTTTAAACTGGTAGGAAATTCGGACCTAAAGTGTAGGGTATCCACATAACGTCCCTTTTCCTAGCGGTGGTGCGACGGTATATGTCCTCCCAAAAATTGTCCTCAGCCGAGACTTTCTTAAATTTGGGAACTTCTTCGATTTTCCAAAAGCGGGTGATTTGGTCGTTCAAGTCCAAATGACTGAAAAACGAGACAATAGAATTCAAATAATGCGGCTGTGGAATTCTACCAGTCAGAACCCATCCAAACACGGTCTTTTGGGCTATGAGCAAATCCCTATTGTCTCTTTTGACGTCAGTCAGCCTAATCTGCGAATAAATATATGCCCCCAGTAGTAGGCCCATGTGATAGCATTTGAGGTGCGAAACTGGGATTTCGGATAAATCGAAATCACTTAAGTCTGTCAAAGAGCAGGTGGGTAGACGACCAGTAAGTTATTCTACCACATAAGCATCTGTCTCCAAGTTAAACTCAGGGTCAATAGATGAGCCTAAGGAAATCGAATGGGCTGTTATAGCTCCTTTAAAACCGAGTATCGTAGTAGCAGGGGCAGAGAATGTTGGAAGATCCAGCTTTTTCCGAAGTCTCCTCGAGATAAAGGTAGCCTGAGAGGCAGGCTAACAAGACTGTAGAGTATGGGTTGGACTGTAACTGGGTAGCAAAATTTTTAAACGAACGAGCTTCGGTAGAAGTTGATGGTCTCTCTACCGAATTTTACTCAACACGAAAAGTGTGCTCCGGTAGGGGAGCAAGGTGACATGATTTCACGGGGGTTACACATATAACAACATTAATACTCTAGCATCTTCTAAATTCGTGCGAGATTGTCAAACAATTCGTGCAAATTTTGTTTCTTTTAGCAACATTTATCCTCTCGGTTACAGACATCCTGAGAAACGTAGAGCATAATCGAATAATATGATTATAAGAACACAATGGACATTTTTTCGGGGGTATAGTAGGAGTGACCGTTGTCCCAAAACTCCTAAACTTTCGATTCTCCTGAGGAAAATTTGGAAAGCATGAATTAGCACCTTGGGATTGTTCCCAAAGACCAAGAGCATTCTCGGGTAATCTAGTGGTACAAATATACACGAATATAATGTCCCAATTTTGTGTCGCAATTCCGAGCAAGGATAAATTAGTAATGCAATCATTGAATGTCCTCTGCAATCGCTTAATTGCAGGCCCCGATTCACTTTCAATGACAGAAAGGTTGAACAGGGTTTTCAATTGGGCGTTTACTAATACACGCTTGTTTTCGTACCGGTCAACAAGATTTTGCTACACCATTTCAAAACCGTCATTGGTCATGGAGCAAGTCCGGGGGCCTCACGTTCCGTTTTCTGTAGAAGATAATACATCTCCTGAATGTTACTAATATGGGGATTAGTTCCGTAAAGGGCCGAAAACATGTTCCTAAAAGTTGGCCAAGAAGCATAGTCTCCAGAAAATGTTTGGGTATCATACGGGGGAAGGTGTATGGAGATACTACTAGGAGGTGGGTTCGCGGTTTTTGATTTAAAATTATCAATCAATTTTATTCTTTGGGGAATCCGGCTCGAAGGACCAAATGTTTCGGGGTAATACAGGGTAAATTAAATAAAATATTTAAATTTAAGCCGAAAAGATAATATAACAAAAATATATTAGAAAATACTCAAATTAGTAACTAAACGTACCTTCAAGTTAGGGGGTTGATCAAGAATTGAGGGATTAAATCTCTTCTTTTATTTACAATATTTTATGATCCACTTTACAAGCCGTATTTACATTACTTAACATTGACCAGCGCAAACATCCCGCCCCCTTGCGACATTGCAAAAAGGGAAAACGGGAAGCTGCCTGGTCAATAAAAGTAATACAATTCAAAAATTCAGTTACAAATTCATTTCGAGTTCATTGGAAAATAGATATAAAAGATATTAAATATAAATAACAGAATAATAACAATGTAAAAAAGATAAATAAATATTATTTGCTGACGATATTAATGACAATTGTCGCTCCAGCAGTGTTGGGTATCGCAACCGCAGTGTTGTTCGTCTTGTGGCTATGAGAACGGCAGGAACAATCAGGAGCCTGGCTGCGGGTTGCGCTCTTGTTAGTACCTTTGATTTCCTTAGCCCTCTTGTTGTTTTTGTTGCGTGGTTGTTGAGTTTTATTGATGTGGTTGGACCGAAGATGTAGCAAAGTGTGATGATGTCCCAGACATTCCATGCACCGTTCCCTGCTTCGATAGTTTCTTAAGAAGGGCGACTGGGCCAAGCAATTTATGCAGTATTGTATCATCTGACGACGCCCAGTCGCTTATATGGTTTTAAGCGGCGGAATGCTGGACACTTCTGCAGAGTGTGGTTGACCTTACACAATCGGCAATTGGAGGTGGTACCTGTAATTACCTCATCCAGACTTCTATTGCCTTGACGTTCTACGTTGAGTCGTCGGGGAGCAACTTCGGACATCTGTAAATAAAGGACAAAACAGACACAGAAAGGGGAGAACAAATTAGTTCTGATTCGGGTTAGGACGCAGTACGAGCTTAACAATAGGCCGCGTTAGAACGCTATTGGCAGTTCGAACATCAGCCACTCGTACTCTAGAATCAGAGCCGAAATACACGCGAGAAATGCGACCGAGCTTCCATTCGTTTGGAGGCAGATTATCATGCCGGATGACAACAAAGTCGTCAATCGCTAAATCGCGTTGGGGACATTTCCATTTGTTGCGCTTATGGAGTTCAACCAAGAACTCGTCCTTCCAGCGACGCGCAAACAAATGGTGTACAATCTTCAATTTTCGCCACCTATTAGCATAGTTAAGGGATTCCATGGAGATTCCATTCAATCAAAAGTTTAACGGCACATGGCTCCAACCTCGGTTTATTTTTAGATTTTGCTTGCAAAATATTAACAAAAATACCTTCCGATGTAACAACTCTAAGATAAACTATTATTGCATAAGCTAAAGCTGTCGCAACGCAAAAGCAGTGCAATTCTGTTTTCACTCTTGGAAAGTTCACAAGTTCTACCAATGACGATCTGTACCTGAAACATTATTTTTCTATTTCAAAAAGTATCGAAGTATCCCAATCTACATACACACATGTACTCATTATTTTTTTAAAATGGGTGCAATGGTGGAGGATGTTAGCCAACTGAAAGGATCGTATAGACTAGCAGATTCTGAAAGAATGGTTCACTTAGTAAATGAATTAGTGTCGTCAATGTTTGCCTGAAATGAAAAGAAATTACCACATGAATGTACACATATATCTAGACATCAGAGCTTTCACCACATTGTATTTATCAAATTGTATAGTAAAGTATTGTAAAGTAGAGTAAAGTAAAGTAAAGTCTTCTTCGGGAATTTCTTCTAAGAGGTCAGAATAGAATGGAATAGAAGATTGCATAAATCTCTTTGTAAAAGAAATATGAACATCTGCAGATTATAGAAAGACCTCTCTAAATTCATATTCTAATTGCTGCAAATTACGTTTAGTCAAATAAGAAACTGAAGTGGTACCATATGTTACGGTATTCAGCTCATAAATAGATATTTCATCGTTTAACTCATGTTGCCAAAAGATTTACTGAAATTTCATAT
Source organism: Sarcophaga bullata (assembly GCA_005959815.1). Taxonomy (NCBI): domain Eukaryota; kingdom Metazoa; phylum Arthropoda; class Insecta; order Diptera; family Sarcophagidae; genus Sarcophaga; species Sarcophaga bullata. The sequence goes on from QOCX01000733.1 coordinate 55,261, forward strand.
GTTCTGGACAAATATCTATGTGTCGGAACATTAGTTCAATATCCGCATTGAATACAATCCTATGCGTCCTTCATTTCGTAATAATTCATGTAAATGTAAATCATTTTGAAGCGCAGGTCCAGGACAGAGTTCTTCATTTAAGAATTTGCAGTTAACCAAATGACAACTTCCATCTAAAACAAATCTTAGCTTGAAAGTTGAACTGCTCTCTTTTAGTGCACCAAGGTGAGGCAAGAAATAAGAATTAGGTCTGACAGCTTCAGGATATTTACCAAATTTGGTCATGTGACCTAAAGTTACGTGCTCTCGCATAAAGTTCCTATATCTTTCATCAAAATTATGTTGTTTCGAAAAATAACTTCTAATTGTCTCAACCATCTGTAAGCGCTAATGATAATGATAATTTTAAAACATTTCGAAAGCGAATGTTCCTTACCACAAAAACAGCAATTAGTATACAGAATTACACGATTTCCTTTTGCCAGACGGAATCATTTTACTTAAATTAAATGCTTCGCCAGAAAGCGTGCCCTTTAAACAATAGAATTTTTGAACCTTGGTAAGCAAATCTTTGTAATGAACGACAGAAGAATAAATGTCGCGGAATGGAGTCCACTCGAAATATTCTCCAGAAAACTTTGGCAGTGAAATCTTCAGTAGCTTAGCATCGCAATTAACCGTCAAATCATAACGACCGCTAGTTGGGACACAAGTAATTGACAACGGTCCATTTATCATCGTGTTGTAAACCTTAGAACATATTAATTGTCCTTTAAAACACAAATATTTCTCCAATAATTCAAAATAAAGATCTTCTTTCATGTAGGGAACATCACTTACCAAATATTTTATCTAGCTGTTGTACTAAAGGATTTAAGAAACTGCTTGTCCTCTCACTATTTTCTTTTTTTAAACAAGTTTCCAGCTAAATTAATAACTTCAGCATGTTGCGTTGTACCTTTATTATTAGGAATAATTTACTCATTACTCACAAAATTATGTTGAAAGTTTTAAAAATAATAGTTAATTTTATAACGTTTTAATCTTAATAGAATTTCAAATAGTTTTGTTTTTCTATTATGTTTTTTCTATTAAAATATAATTTATTAGGAATTCTTATGCAGTGATATTAATTTTATGTAGAATACTTATGAATTCTCGAGTTCCGGAAACAAAAATAACATAAAAATAATTGAGCAGTATTAGAATTGACTTATGCAAAGAATCTTATGAAAAGTATTTAAATATAGAAAGTAAAAACAGTTCAATTCTTTAATACGAGAATAGATTCTATTTTTAGTTAAGCTAATTAAACTGTATTTATTAAAAGTCAAAGCACTTATACTAAATAAAGTAACGGTAAAGGGAAATATTATAAATAAAAAATTTATATACGAAAATGTAATCAGATAATAGACAAAAAATTTAACTGGTTTTTCTACATTCTTCAGATTATGTACTAAAATATTTTAATATGTACAGCTCAAAGTAACTAATTAGAAATATCAAAAGATATATTAAAAAAAATATATATTCAAAAAAATTAGAATTCTGTTGTCAAATATATTTTCGGCAACACACTATATGCCAAAAAATATAGCAAAAGAGCAAAAAGATATTTTATTTTATAAAGTTCACCCAAAATAAGTGGTGTAAGAAGCTAGGTCGTAATTCTGACTGAAGGGTTGTAATGACCAATTATGTATGTATATATTTGTGAAGTTAGATACATTTTAGAAACTTTAATCGATGTTATAAAAGCAGAAAAACGAAGAACATCTTTACTTCAATGAAAATATTGTTAAGATAAAACCTATAATAAAGAATTAGATAAAATAAAATTAAAAGAATCAATTTTAACAAAAAAAAAAAAACGCCGCTATAATTTGATTTTTTAATTTAAATTACACAAATTACCTTAAAATACATATTTTCATACTTAATAAACAAGTTCTTAGATTTATTTATTCCGGCTGCCCATACAACATTGTATCTAAATCTACTGTTTAAAACTTAGAAATCGCTAGTTCTTTTTCTACATTTTAAGAGTAATACAACAATAAAGTAGTAAAGTCTGTATAAAAATTAACTTACATTTTGTTGTTTT
>QOCX01000733.1:57380-89431 GCA_005959815.1 Sarcophaga bullata
ATATTTTTTATATATATAAAAAATTTAAGCTTAAAAATTATTTTTATCAAAGAGTACTTCTTTTTCTGCCTTTCAGCTGTCAACTTTCAAATAGATTTTTTGGATGGTGAAAACGATATATAAAAAACAATAATTCAACTTGAAGCTTGAGATTAATTTCCATCCAAACAAAGTAGAATTTTTACTTTCATTTCTTTTTACAAATATAGTGTTACGATCACGAACTAGCTTCCCACACCATTTATGTTGTGCGTGTTAATTTATCTACAAATGCCGGAACCTACAATTTAAACTCGACCCCCATGACAGATTATTTGAGAAACTTTTCACGGCAATTATAGGTATTCAGAATTTTTGACCGAAATCTGCTGAGAGCAAGTCGCCAATGAAATATTTTGTCATATATCGTTCTGTCAACACACTACCTACTGGACTACGGCGATATGATATCTTGACTTTTTTAAGTAATGATATTTATGCTACACATATTTTTTATAATTTATGTTGTACGAAATTTTATAATGAATTCATAATAAAATTCCAAGCAATAATCTTGAAATTATTGCAATAATATTTAATATTATTCCCTTTGAAAAAGGAGCTCTTTTTTAAAGATTTTTCTCTTTTTTCTAACTGAATGTAATCTTTTCACTTATTCGAGGTTTGGCATACCTAACTTGAAATGACTATACTTTCTTCACTCTGCTCTTCACTTTTCTTTATATTAAATATAGTGTTGTCCTTTCAATTTCAAAAATAAACACGACATCCCTTTGAAAACAAAAATTCTACCCCTCTTCGCATTTTCGCAACTTTCTTTGTCTCCAGCTTTGCTTACAGAGATAAAACTTCCAATTAGATTTGGTACGCAAAAATACTTCGCCATATTCTATTACTTTGTTAACGTCGCAAATTCCTACGTATTTATAACTGTCTGCTGTTCAAGTAGATTTTTAATCAGCTTTGCTTACAGGGACAAAATTTCCAATTAAATTTGATGTGCAAACATCGCCACATCCTTATAACATGCATTAATCAAAACGCTTTTTTATATGGATCAACCAAGAATCATAATTCTTAACGTCGAGTTAGTCAATCTGTTATAATTTAATTTACAAATTCTTAACTCCTTTTACGTTTGTAAAACTATTATTGTTATAATTTTATTGATGACGTGAATTTAATTCACGATACTTTTAATCAATAATTAAATTTTTCAGTATTCAATACGAACTTGCTTAACACGCACTTCTAAATAGAACTCTCGGACAGGCGTCAACAATGACTGCTTCTTCACGACTCCGTGGCAGCATTGTTGTTCGCTAATTATATACTTGTTTCTTATTTGCCTGTCACCGAGTTTTAATCGTTTTAATCAAAATAAATTACTCGCTGTTGTCGGGTAACGTCACGATCTTTCCTTAAGTGTTGTTGTGCCCCAGAAAAGTATTTTTTGATAATCGGTTTGCGTTATCTTTATGCTCTTTGTTTCATAGTATTATACGTTATTTTTTTGTTGCTGTTTATTTGACTTGCTTACTCTTGTATTATTTTATTTGCTGACCTTAGTATAGCTCTATTAACTTAAAAGTTTTTAAATCAAGCTAAAAATTTAAAATAAGCATACTTACATACATACATAATTGGCCATTACAACTCTTCAGTCAGGATTACGGCCTAGCTTCTCACACCACTTACGTTGTGTGTGTTAATTTTTAAAATAAGCATACATAAATAAATTTGGCTGAAAAAAAATTGACATTCCTAACCTTAGCTTCATCACAAAACAATTTATATTTCGCAAGTACACAACAATGAAACTTAAGCCTCAGTTACTCTGTAAGAAACAGCTGATCGTTTTTGTTATGTATAAAGCAACACGAATGGTTATAGAAATGTAATATAACGTAACCGGAACGTTAGAATCTGTAAAAAATAGAATTTTCTTACATTTTTACGTGACATCTGTTTAGCAGTGTTAACAACATGTCAATATTAAAAATCACCAAAACTGGAAATTGAAATTATAAACAGAATTTAAATTTTGTACGTATGTTATATTTGCTGTATGTGGAATTTTCTTTAAATAAAACGTGGCATATTTAAATAAAACCTAAATTATAATTTATTTATTTTATTTAAAATAAAAACAAACACTATTTTACTATTGCATTATGTAGGTAGGGATTATTTTTATTTTAAATTAGAAACATATAGTTATCCATTTTTAACTAATAAAGCGTGCGAAAAGCATTTCAGTTTGCATTTTAGTTTTACTAGAGAATATAAAAACGTTTTAACATTCGTAGAAGTATGGTTTCCGAAATACCTAACCTATTGCCGTAGGATAAACGATTCCACTTGCTTGTCTACCTGTATGGAAAATATAAACAACAGCATTTAATTTTATGTTTGTGTTTTCCTCAACAAACACAAATTAAATTGAGTTTTTTGTTTGCGTAAAGGTGAAATTGTTTGGCTTTTAGAAATGATATATAAAACTTTTAATAAGTACCTTTAAACAAATATAAAATCGTTGAAATGAATCGAAAAACGCTGTAGTGATAACACTGGTTAACAGCTGAATTAAAGAAAAACAAAAGGCGCCATATTAAAAGTTATAAAAAGTAGAGCGAACGAATTGTTTAAAATTATTCTAATTAAAATTTTATTTTTTATTTTTAGCTTCTTATACATTTTGAAAACATTTAAAAAAATTCAAACTCAAAAATCCTAAATCCATATCTAAAATTTTGTCTTCCACTTTTTCCAATTTATATTTCTTTATTTACGTTTGTTTATTTCTTTTGCTGTTTTCTTTACATAAAAACATATGACACGTTTTTAGAACTTACTGTTACATTACATTACATTACGTTACGGCACAGTAATAGAGGCTTCAGTGTAATTGTTTATGACAAGTTACAGAGAAAAACGCATAGTCGCATGGAACGTGTAGAGAAGGTTTCCTTTCTACTTTTCTATGCGTCTCATGCACTTCTGGAAAAAGTCAGCAGTTTTTTGAACTTATGGATGGCAAATAATATTCTATTGTGAATGGTATCAATAAATATGTTTGTATAGTGCATTTCTATTTTCGCATTTTTTTTTTGGCATTCTAAAAATATTAATAAAATCATATTTCATTATAAAGTTTCCCACTAATTCAAGAGTAAAATACATTTCTTAACAGATTTCTTTCATAAAACAATTTTTTATTGATTGTTTTTATCGATTGTTTTTATGTATTGAGTGTAATTTCTTTTGAATTTATTAATTTATAAACAAGAGACAATGGAGGAAAAATTAACTGAAAACATGCAGGTTGTGTTCTTTTAAAATCAGAATTTGATTTTCCATTTTTCCCAAACAACTGATTTATTTTACCACAACAACTGATCAAAAGGAAGAACCTGTCGCATATAACGCATTGTGTGTAACTTGCAATAAAAACCGCATAGAACGGGAGAAATGCATGTAACGCAAGGTTGCATTAAACGCATGGAATGGACGTTCGGCTTAAAATTTCAGTCGGTCTTGTGTGAAGACGCAGTGTGTTTATGAAAGTAATCGTGTTTTGAAGCACAAAATACACAGAAAGCAGAACTACGACGTTCAAAAAACGCTCATAACAACAGTCTTTAATGGCGAAATTTGAGGGAGAAGAAAAATGTTATATCTTTTGCGAATCAAATATGTTAGAAGCAACAGGAAACTGGTGGATAAAGTAAACATTTATTTGTGTTCAAAAGGGAAAATTTGGAATATTTTTTAATTCCTTCAATAAAAATTTTAAAAATTCATTAATATTTAAATATTAATCGAAATGTGGGTGATTTTCGGTCACAATGAATATAGTTTTTTGTGCAAAAGGAAATTAGGAAGCTAAATATTACAAGATCAAAATAAGACATGCAGCTCATAAAAAATTTTTCTTGCTGAAATTTGCCAATATTTTTTAATTTCTTGAAGTTATTATTATTATTAGTTCTTATTATTATTTATTAATAGTTGCACACAAAAATTACATTTTTTATTAACACGCGCCAATATAAAAAACCCACCCCAAAAGCTAAAAAACAAAAATGAACAAAACAGAGAAAATGAGAGAGGGACAGAAATACTTTTTGGTAATATTTGCTATCCCTTTCACATTTCGTCATTAACTGTCAAAATTCCGTTGCCTTATTGCTTTATACTGTGGTTTGAAGATCTCCGTTACAAAGATCTGGAAATTGTCTAGAAATTGTTATTGTTTATAGAAAAGGGTGAAAACAGAGAAATAACAAACAAAGCAATTGTTGTTGTTAGAACAAGTGGTGAGCAGTGGCACACAGAATTGTGTGAACAATAAAGAATATTAATTAAAATTAAACACTAACTTGTTTTTATTTTATTTGCAATCTACGTGCTCATATTTGAAGGGAGTAAATACGTAACAATTGGTCTCAGAAGTGGTATTGCAAAATTAAAAATAAAAATAAAAAATAAAAGAAAATGAAATGAACCGAACTAAACGAAAATGTAAGAAAATTTGCGAAAGAAATGTGTTAGAAGCAACAGATATACATAATAAAAACTGGTGCATAAAATAAAAAAATAAATATATATAAACATTTATTTTGTGTTAAAAAAAAGGGGAAATTTGGAATATTTTTTAATTTCTTCAATGAAAACGTTAAAAATTCCTAAATATTTAAACATTAATTGAAATGCAGGCGATTTTCGGTCACAATGAATATAGTTTCTACAAAAGGTAATTAAGAAGTTATGGGTCATTATTACAACTTGCTGTTAAATTTGGGTTTACCTAAAGGCAAAATAAGCAAGGTGCGAAAAATGAAAGTAGTGGAGGAAGATGTTGAAGCAAGTTTTGGAAGGAAACGGACAAAAGGCCAAACTAAAATGCTTTATCTGTAACTTCCAAAGAAACTACAAAGCGCCACGCAAAAGTTCAAGATCCGTTTCACCAACAAGGAATATTAAACTGGTAAACTACCAACCATCAACGCAAGAGTCCACGTTATACTAAAACGAGCTAGGACTGAGAGGCAAGTCATCAGACCAGATGTAGTGAAGGGAAAGTGTGAGGTACTTAGTAATGTAAGGCTACGGACAGCTACTGGAGGGTCTTCTACCGTCCACGGAAAAACAAAGGCGAAGGTGAGTATAGCCAACATCAGTGTAAGCCACGTCTTTATTGTTGCCGATATTGTAGACGAGGTTATCAATGGTGCCGATTTTATGATACCACATGGCATCTATTTGACTATGGGACAGCAGATAATAGGTTGGCGAAATGTAGAGGTACCAGTCTGGATCGTTGATATGGGCTCGTGTGGAGCAAGATTGGGAGGAAAACCGCTTGTGGGTTGTAGAACCAACATAAATTACGAAGGATTTGTTATCAGCAAAGACCTTTGTCAAATCTATCGAACAAAGAATAGTCCCGGTGAGAGTGCTAAATCTATCCGGCCATGAAAAAGTTATCTGTATAAACTCCAGCATGATCAAACATGAAATTGATACTGCTGGCGAAGCGTAATGAGCTTAAGGAGATAGTCGACGAAATGAAGAGGAACGGAGTAATTAAACCATCATCGGGTCTGTGTAGCTCACGAGGCTATCGAAGGAGTTTTCTACATTAGATCTACAGAGTGGGTATTGGCAGGTGTAGATTGTAGACAAGGACAAGGAGAAAACTGCATTCAGCGCGAACAGCGGTTTCTAGCATTTTAAAGTTATACCATTTGGACGCTGTAATGCTCTGGCCACATTCAAACGGCTTATGGAACGTGTACTAAAGTGACTACATTAGAAGATTTGCCTGGTATACTTCGATGACGTAATGACGGACAGAACTTTCAATGAACACCTCAAAAACCTGGCAAAGGTTCTCCAACGAATATCAATGGCTGCATTCTTCTAAAAATAGGTTAAATATTTGGTTAGAGCAGATGACATTTCCACGGATGAAGATAAGATACGAGCAGTAAAGGTTTGGCCCCGTCCCCAGAATCTTCGTGAATTACACAGTTTTTTGGAACTTTTCACATATAACAGATGCTTTGTACCTATCTTTGCTAGCGTGGTTGCAAGCTTGAATGAGCTCATCAATAGGGTGAGTCAGAAGCAAATGCGTTCCAGACGCTTAAAGACCGATTTTGTGCAGTTTTGGCTTATCCAGTCCCAGGGGAAAAATTAATTTTAGACAGTGATGCTAACGGATATGGTATTGGTGGTGTACTTTCCCAAGTGGTCAATGGTACAGAGAAAGTCGTAAGATACTATATTCGCGTACTGTCAAAGCCTGAATGGAACTATTGTGTGACCCGACAAGAGCTACTTACAGTAATGGAGTGCATAAAACATTACCATAAGTACCCGTATGGCCAACATTTTCTACTAAGGACTGATCATTCCGCACTGAGATTTCTGCTGTAATTCAAGAGCCCTGAAAGACAGTTAGCGCGTTGGGTTGAGCGCCTCCAGACTTATAACTTCAGCATTGAACACCGAAGAGGCATAAAGCATGGGAATGCTGATGCTCTCTCATGCCGACCTTGTAATTTGGAATGTAAATATTGTGTGAAAGCTGAGAATAAGGAATCCATCATTGCTATCCGGTTAACGGTTCTGGTCTGAAGCACAAATAAGTGATCCAATATTGGCGAAGATGATAGCAGCTAAGGAAGAGGGCAAACGGCTTCCCCTTTTAAAAGCATATTGGGCACTATGGGATAGTTTAAATTGATAAACGGGTGCTTATATCGCCATTGGGAAAGCGTTGATGGCAAGACCTCATCCACCTAATAATAGTGCCTTCATCCAAAATGAAGGAAGTCTTAAATGAGATCGATAATGGAGCTAGCGGAGGACACTTTGTGAAAAGACGCTGGAAAGACTAAACGAACGTAGTAGGCCCTTTTCCCGTCAGTAATACCGGTAACCGATATGTTCTCGTCGTGATAGATTATTTCAGCAAATGGCCGGAAATGTACATCCACTCAAGAGGCGAACACAATAATAAATGCTTTTGTGAACACTTGGGTATGCAGTTACGGGGTTCCAATAGAGCTACATTCCGATCAAGGCAGAAATTTCGAGTCAGCGGTATTCAAGGAAATGTGTGAGGTATACGGTATTTAGAAGACTCGAACGACGACCCACAGTTTGACGGAATGGTGGAATGATTTAATCGAACCTGGATTGGGACGAACACCTTCCGAGGTTTTTACTAGCTTACCGATCTGCGATCCATGATACAACATCTAGATCACCCGGCAAGAATATTTTTGGGACTGAGACAAAACTGCCTGGTGGCTTAGAGTTTGGAGTTAAGCCCGCCACAGAGAGGGATGACACATACACTTGGAAACAGGAAAGTCTAAATGAACTTCATGAATTCGGGTGCACACGTATAAAAATGGTCAGCGATCAAATGAAAGTCAGATATGATCGCGCTGCAAATACGGAGGGCTTCCATGAGAGACAACTGGTTCTACTCAACAAGCAGAAGCGGAAGAAGGGATTATCTCCCAAAACCAGCTGGGATGGACCTTATAAGATAATTAAGACTAAACGATGCAGTATACAGGATACAGAAAGAAATGTAAACAACGATGTTTACTGTAATGGAGATCTCGAGAAGCCGAAGTCACGAACATTCGCCTTCAAGAACATTCATCAGACTGTTTACGTTGCTATATAAAAGGCACCGCCACCTGGGTAACAATCGCGATGTGGGGGGGTTTAAGTGTACTTCGAATCACTCTGTGAGCCAGAGTGAGTTGGAGTGTATGATTAAAGGTTACCCTAATATCGTGGGAGGACTGTGCTCTCGTATTGACGTCATACGTGGTCTTTTCGAACAGTCGGATCACGTATATTTTTCCGTTAAAAACATGGCAGGCCTCAAAGTACGTTCCTTGTCCATCGCCGTTAATTTGGTGGTATAGGTTCGGTTGAGAAGACTCCCGATTAGTACCCGGTCTGGCTCTGAGCACCTGTTCCCATAAGGGCCAAACCCGCGCTAGCTCAAGCCGGTCAGCGCAAGGTATTTACTCTAGCCGGTAGGCTCAACACCCTCTCCAGGCAGGCATCTGTCAGAAATGCATCTACCCCAACGTCAACCACAAAAGTCAAAGCCCAGGTATCTAATTTGGCAACGTCCCGCTTGACACACAAAGCTCTGGTTACGAAACCAGTCCCTAGTGTCGCCACACTTCCCGCCCTGGCACCATCTACCTCAAAGGCTGCTGCGAATATTCTAATGCACTCTGCTGCTGCCGCCAAGGCATTTGGTGCGAAGGCCGCTGGCACCAAAAAACCTTCAGGTGCCAAGAGTACCCTGAGTGCTAGTGTTAGTTATACAACTCGTAGATAAGCCATGCGGATCATTGCGATAATTGGCTCTCCTTTCAGAGGATGAGAAGTGTCGTTTGGCCTGGGCTAAGTCCCATCAAAATGATAACCCCTCGCCTCTCCGAGACGGCCACAAAGAGGCAAAGATCGACCGAGTTAAACGCTCCACTCCAGCCTCCCAAACGCTCCAAGGTGGCCACAACGAAAATGCCCCCTAAGGAACCCCATCCGTCACAGTCCAGACGTCCTGACCACAGAAAACCTTCCAGGCCTCTCAGCGAGGTGTCAAAGGAAGGTCTAACCTGGGCGATCGTCGACCGGAGCCACCCTGATGGTTCCATTGTTTCCACTAAGTGGAAACTGGTGGAACACGCGTTTTGGACGACTGCCTCGACGTTATACAAGTCGGACTCTGGTGTTTCCTTACATTCTCCATCCGTACATCCTCCACTCCAAACAACCCGCGCCATCTAACCCATCCCGGAACCCCTCGATCTGAACCCCACCATCGTCAACGAATACGGAAGTGTATGCAGTCACTATTCTCGCCGCTTCTCGACCAGCAAGAAATCATATTCTGAGCTGGTTGGGGAATTATTCGACGGTATTGATATTGTCGCGGGCGTAACCTCTCCGTTATAGAACGAAGAGGATGCTGATGTGATAATGGGTCGTAGACGGCGGGGTTTGTGGACTTAACACACGAATATCGCATTGCGTATGTGCAGAACGCAGATAAGCCTAGGGCTTGTGTCATGATTAGGACCAATATTATCGCTCTTCTCCTCCACAGGTTCAGCAAAAGGAACACCGTAACCATGGTCGTCGAGATTAAATCGAGGACCCTCTGGCTCACATCAACATACCTGGCCCATGACTATGGGCTCTCTCCCCCTCAGGAACCCATCGGTCGGCTGGTGGCGGACGCGCGACTTCTCCGATTCTGGTTATTATCGGAGCCGATGACAACTCCCACCATATGATGTGGAGCAGTTCCAGTACCTACGAACGTGGTAAGTGCTTTTTTGATTTTGTTATCAGTAACAACCTAATTATAGCTACTCACGGACATAAACCAACCTTCCTTACTTCGAATATAAGGGAAGTGTTGGACACCACTCTGGTCAGCTCCAATTACTCTGGGAACCTTAGGGACTGGTTTGTATCTCGGGAATGCTCCTTTTCCGACAATAGATACATTACCATTAACATTGACATGGCAGAGTCTCCGCTTAGGACTATCTTTCCCGTCAATAGGAAAAACTCCAATTGGACCATTTTTAGGGAAAGACTGAGAAGCAGCCTTCCCTTGTCCTCCGACTATTATGACTCGTTTTTATGTGGATAGGGCTGCGCTCAGGTCGGCGGCCACTTCCTCTGTCAAATCCTCTACCCATAAGAGCAAGCGGAAACCGCCCTGGTGGAACCAGGAGATCGATGATCTACACCAATCCAGTGACAGGCTCTTTAATAGGGCAAAGGCCACAGGCGAATGGTCAGTCTACAGGGCCAAGAAAAAGGAACTTAAATATTCTGTAAGGAGGGCGAAGATGGTTGTTTGGATTAACTACTGTGCTAGCGTGGAATCCTCTGCCGAAACTAGTCGTCTTCGTAAAATCTTAAGTTCCACACACAAATCTCTTGATTGCGTCCAACGGCCTGACGGCTGCTGGACTGCTTCCAGTCTAGAGACGCTTGAGCTGCTCCTTGACACTTACTTTCCAGGGAGTTTCACCCTTGGCGGTAAAACCCTCTACCAGGGTAATGAACTAATGAACCCTAACTCTTACCCCTGACCAAGTGCAGTGGGTTGTTAGGTCCTTTAAACCATTCAAGTCGCCAGGTCCGAATGGTACTATCCCGGATGAAATTCAACATAATTATTCCTTGGCTGCTAGTCTCAGGCTCCTTTATATCCCTTGGAGCTGGAGGATAGCTTCAGCACCAAGGCTTGGAAACCGTCCCACACTAGGGCAAAGGACTACAAACCAATCAGTCGGTGCTCCTTTCTTCTGAAGACTCTGGAGAGAGTCCTTGATGTTCATATTAGGGCCTCGATTGATCTAGCGATCCTATTCCCTTCCCAACATGCGTACACTTGGGGTAAATCAGTGGAGACTGCTCTGCACTCTATTACCTCTAGGGTGGAAAGGTACATACACGGACGCTATAGTTGGGGCTCTTAATTTTCTCAATCTGGGGCAGGATCTGGTCAGGTTTATAGAGCTTCTCCTTAAGTCGAGGATAGTAACCTCTACTGTTTGAGCCACACACTGTCATATAACGGGCTGTAGAGGCACTCCGCAAAGCGGTGTTCTATCTCCATTTCTCTGGAGGTATAAGGTTCCGACCTTTACCCTTCCTAGCATATAAGGGACCCGACTTACGTTGAGTCTCGAGGTTAAATATCTGCGCCTGATCCTCGATCCCAAACTCAACTGAAAGTTGAATCTGGCTGCTAGGACACGTAAGGCTGCCTGTGCTGCTTACTGCTTCAGCAGAGCGGTTGGAGCCAGATGGGATCTTCGTCCGAGAATCATGCGCTGGATATATTATGCGGTTGTCGAATCCAACTTCCTATATGGTGTTGCATCCTGGTAGACTGCTGTGAATAAGCAACACAACGTTGGCAGACTGTACCTTCTGGTCACTCCTCTATTTTGGAGGTTGATCCGATGGCCCCATTGAACATCGATTATATTCCTGCGGAATATTGTTTTGACAGGGGTTTTCGTTCTTTGATTCCTAGTAGGCACGACTGGGACAATGATGCGGTCATCCCCCGGAACTCCTAGATTTATACACCGAGGGCTCTAAACTCGATAATGGCGTTTGTAGCGGAGTATACTCCGGGAAATTGGACCTAAACATTTCTCTCCGACTGCCATATTACTGCATTGTCTCAGGCGGAGCTGATGGCCATGTGATCATCATCAACGGTGTTCCTCGGTGCGTCTCAGACTTCTCCGACAGTCAAGGCACCATAACGTATCTGTCGAGTGTTGTGAATAACTTTAGGATCGTTAGGGAATGTCGCCTCTATCTCAACCTTCTTTCTGGGGGCTTCAGTGTTTCACTGGTCTGGGTCCCCGCACACAGTAACATTACGGAAAACTGCAGGGCCGAAGAGCTCGCCAGAGCTGGCGCACTCCTTCCGGCATTCTTTTTAATCGACGTAGGTATGCCACTTGCCTCGGTCAAGTTTACCATTGCGCGGAGATTCTTTCGAGACGCCAACCTTTCCTGGGTCAATGAGGAGTGTTGCTCCACCGCTAGGCTCATCTGGCCCCTGCTGAATAGAATTCGTTCCAACTAAATAATTGGACTTGGTCGTGGCATTATCTCAATCATAGTGGCCATGCTGACTGGTCGTTGTTTTGTGGGTAGACATGAGGAAAAGATGCGCGGCTCCCGTATAATGCCTTCTTCCGTGGGTGCAGATCCGCTGAGGGAGAGCAGAGGAGGAGACTGTAATTAACTTTCTTTGTCAGTGCCCACCTCTTGCTAGGAGCAGATATAGGTTCTTTGGCTCTCCATTTACTGTCAGCTTGACGGAGCTATCATCTATTGACATCAAGGATATAACCTCGTTTATCAAACTTTCAGGCTGGTTTTCCAGCGTAGGGTAATTGTGCTATTGTTGTGGAGCCCTTTCGGTGACCAACTTCTTCCTCTTTTTTGACTTTCGTAGAACTTGGTCAGTACAGAGACTGCGTTTACCTGTGGCGCCACAACGGGCCGCTAGGCGTGCTCAATTAAGCTTTTTTATATCAAAACCTACCACTCTGACCTAACCTAACCTTGTCTTGTGTGGAGACGCTGTGTGTTTGAAGAGAGAAATCGTGGTTTGAAGATCTCCGTTACAAGGATCTGTAGAACAATTGTCTAGAAATTATAATTGTTTATAACAAAAGGCGTAAACAGAGGAGTAACAAACAAAGCAATTGTTGTTTTAGAACAAGTTGTGAACAGTGACACACAGAATTGTAAGAACAATAAAGAATTTTAACTAAAATTAAACACAAACTTATTTTTATTTTATTTGCAATCTACGAGTTCAAATTTTAAACGTTTTTAAAAAAGTAAAAACGTAACAATATTGTAAATTCACTCCAAATAAAATATATTAACAGTCTGTGCTGTAAATTAGCCTTTTTAAGATATTTTACTATTTTTACACGTCACTAAAATTTTTGCTAACTCTGCTGTTTCCTCAAAGGACTTGTCTAAAATATTTGGCAACAGGTGGCTGCTGCAGTTGTGTTCCAAAGATTTAACAACATTTTTCCGTTTTCTGCAACAAATGTTAAATTTTGGTATATGAAGACTCCAAAATCACAGAATAACTTCTTCAATTTTCCATTTATATTGTCTGCAATTGAGCTTTCAAAATCCATCGATTTCACTACAAAAACAGTATCAACTAGAGCCCGTTAGAGCCCCCAGTACTGCTGCCTTCTTCTCAGCTTGACAGCCTTTATGTTTTAAGTTCGGTTTCTTATATACATATTTCAACATCTTAGCACACCACGTGCAATACATCTAGCCTTCTAAGACGGTTCCATCTTCTTTTTTATTTCCGTCAATATATTTCATACACAACTCCTGACTTTCCGTGTTTGAAAGAGTGTATTGACCATTGACAAATTTTGCACGATTTCAGCTTGATCATCCGACATTTCACGTTTTTGTATACCAATATTAACTATTTCAAATAACTAAAGCTGGATTCACCCATATTGTCCGTTCAAAATTTTAACCTGGACAAAAGTTTTTATATATGTCTCTCTTCTTGAGAGAGAGAAATTATATGTTACGAACAACTCATATTTTATATTTTACCGTGTTCCTGTAAATCGAATATTTCCAGACGAATCAGGCTCTTTCTCCAAAGGAAAACATAAACAACACTATTGGATAATTTTTCTAGTGAATCGTGCTACAGAAAACTTTCAGTATTAAATGCATAATTTTGTCCAGGCAAAAATTACGTTAGGATAACATTTGTTTCGCGTGACGTCATATTTGAACGATAGGTAGCATAAGCACAATCAACTCATTTTTCAATTAAAACCATTTTTGCGATTCTTTGGGATTATTGCGTCGACGGGAATTTTCTACGATTTATTTATTTTTTTTTTTTTGACTATTTTCCTACCTGTTCTGAAAAATTTGTATACCAATCGATGAATGAATGAATGAAGTTAAGTGATTACCGAGAATTTTGGAAATTCAGATATTAAACGGCACACATATCTGTAGACAATTTTCATTCAAAATAACCCTTTTCGGGTTATTGGATGACGGGAATTGCCGACAATGCCTTTTTTGACCTACCTGTGGAAAAATTTGAATTTTAAGTCAATGGATTGACGGAAATTTTGATAATTGAGACGTTACAAACACAAATATATATGTACATATACATAAACTATAAATAGAAAGAAAAATATAAATATACAAAATATAAATAAAATATATATAAATAAGGAACCTTAAACCGATATTTTAAAAAATATAGGGAGTCGGTTAGGACCACTTGAACAAGAATAAAAGGATACACAATTCTTTAGAATTATATTAATTTTTTAAATTTTTAATCCACAAATTACACAGTGCTAATGACATAGTGAGTTTTGTTGAGTAGGACTCAAAAATATTTTTTTTATTTCTCAAACCGTCCAAACTTCTTATATTTGACAAAAACGGTATTTTCAAAATCCAAAGTTTTTCGAAAAGGAGAGAGATGAGCCTTTAAGACAGTATATATAAACCTAAGGTTCAAACGTATATGTTATGAGTTTTGATCGGTCAAACTTGGAAAAAAAGATTTTTTTCTTATTTTTTTGTGTTTTTTTGCAAATATGCTTTTTTTTGCAAAATGTATTGCGCAAACATTGGTTAATTTGTGAAGATCGCTGACGCTGAAATTGACACATTTTCCAATAAACAATCAAGATCCATCAAAAATTCTGAAAGTTTTTTAACTTTTGAAAAAATATATACAAAAATATTACGTGACTGTTGTACTCTTTAAATAGTAGCTACGTTAATTTTTGTTCGATTATATCAAATGAAGTGTCAATCTTTTCTCAAGAGAATGTACTTTAAGATGTCATCATTTATTTTAAATTTTTTAATTAAAGTCTTCTACTATGAACGCACAAACTTGAAAATATATGAAAAAAATTCGCACTTGCCAAGTTTACCTCATCAAACCTTATAGAATATTAAGTCGAATAATATATATGTATGCCGTTTTAAAGGCCTATTCCTTCACTTTCCAAGAAAGCTCAAATTTGTGACATTTGTTAAAATATGTTTGTGTAATCAATAAATTTGTGTGTAAAGTTCAAAAAACAGTTTGTCAAATAGAACAAGTTTGGAGGGTTCAAGTAATATAAAAATATTTTTGAGTTCTACTCAACAAAACTCACAACCTACATTATGTCATTACCTGGGTTTATTTCATTTTCCTTATTTTGTCGCAGTGTTTCCTTTAATACATAATTAATTTTTAACATACAATTGCTTCTTAAAAAAATTAATTAATTAATTATTGACTTGGATTTGACCAATAACTCAGACTGCACAACCCAGACTGTCCGTTTACATTCAACCAAATCGCCTCATCGATTCCCTTGATCATGTTGCATCTCCACACATTAGTTGGTAGACGCTGATCCAGCACAAATAATTTCGTTTCAATAATCGGGAGCGTGTACATATGTCAAAATAACGAATAGCTTTCTATGCAGAATTGATTATGCTGGTTGCTTTGACACTACTGTTAACTCCTCCCTCCTCAAACATCTGCGTCCCGCAGATCATTATTGATGATTGGAGCGAGGTACCAATTGTTTGTGGGATTTCTTTTAATGTCAGGCTGAGACGGTTGCTTGTCTTGTACAACAACATCTCGAAGAAAGCGCTCAACAATATCACCATGGCAATATGGCTACCAAGGGACATATTTGATCTTAGTTTTAGATACTGGATTCTATTAATATAACATAGGCTAACATCGGGTATTTGGACCATATCCAGTGTCATTAGCAATGCTTGCCAGAACAGGATCAGTATTTCATTAAACGGTAGTTCAACTTGCCCTAAATGATTGTTGAGCTGACTATAAGCTGATAATAAAAGTCATTTCTCAGTTTTGGAATGGATACAACATATAATAATAAAGTTCCATTTGTGTAGACTGAAGACTTCCTACATTCAATTGCTCCAACTGCGTTGGAGAAAAGTAGTCTCAATTTTTGTAGCAATTTGTTCCACTTCAGTTTTGTTCAAAAGATTCGTATTGACAATTCCACTTTTAGCCATTTGGCAAGCTCTTATTACTTCGCCAATAGCATCTTCCAGAACAATCACTTCACCATACCTTTCCCAAATCGCTCGGTCTCTTTTCCGGTACTAATTTCGTTAATCCTGGAGGCAAGTTTATTGGTCTTTCGAACAACCTCATTTGTGGCGTTTAGGAACCGTGCGTTAATTTTGTACTGCTCGTTATTATTGAGATAATTGTGTTTTGGGTTTTCAACATTAAGATATTGATATCTGTGGCATCAGGGTTTCCAGCTACCCACTTCCAAGCGGAACCAATTCAGTCAAATGATTTTTGTCTCCTACCTCTTATACCTTTTAGCTCCATTAGTCTTTCCTGTACCTGTGCAAGGTAGTACGCAATAACATCTCTGTTTTGGCTAGGCGGTAGGTATCGTTACGTTGTTGATAAAACGGTGCGACAGTGAAAATACACCCGAGTAACTACATAGTCTAAGTTGTTCACTAGGTTGAGTAGAACTCAAAAATATTTTTTTTATATTTGTCGAACCCTCCAAACTTGTTTTATTTGACAAAAACTGTTTTTTTTATATTTTCACGCAAAATTATTGATTACCCAAATATTTTTGAACCTATCTCAAAAACCCAAAGTTTTTTAGAAAGTAGAGAGATTAGTCTTTAAAATTATATACATAGACTGCTGCTTGGAACAACGATAATGTCGAAATAAAATACTTTTTGATAACACTCGAAGAATTCGCCAAATAAAACACACGTTTTATTATTTTAAAATATAATATAAAATATAATATAATTTGAAGTCGCCGCAGTCTAGTAGGTAGTGTGTTGGCTTATTAGACGAAAGGCCAGGGTTCGAATCCCCGGTCAGATATCAAAACGAAATATGAAAAAAATATTTCTTCGGTGGCTTCCTCTCAGCAGATTTCTGGCAAAAGCTCAGAGAGTATATAAAATTGCCATGAAAAGTTTCTCAAAAATCTGTCGTTCGGAGTCGACTTTAAACTGTAGGTCCCGCCACTCATGTATAAAATTAACACAAACAGCACAAGTGGTGTGAGAAGCTAGGCCGTAATCCTGACTGAAGGGTTGTAATGGCCAATTAAGTATTATGTATGTATAAATTCAATTTATTATTTCAGAAATGGTGAGCGAGGCTTTAAAATTCAATATTTTTCCTTAGACCCGTTTATAGTTTCTAACACAATTGAAAAACTAAAAACTTGAATTTGTGCAGTTCAAATTAACATAAAATAACTATATGCATGTATATATAAAATAATAGATGATACAAGTTAACGTGTTCCCCAGAGGGAACACTAAAAAATTAAAGTTGGGGCCAACCCTTGGCCCTTGTTAATTAACAAATTCTATTAATTTATAATATTGTTACGATATTGTGACTTCGTTTAACACTAAAATGTTAAACAAAAGCTACAAAAACAAAAACAACGGACTTGTTTGCCTGATTGACCAATAAAGAAGAATAAAACAACAACATCAGTACAACGAAAAAGGGATAAGCAAGTAAACAAAAAACAACAACAACAGCAGGGACAAGCGTAAATTATCTACACTAACAACAAGCATGCAAACATGTATGAATGTAAACATGTTGTTTACATTCATAGAATTGAAGGCGAAGACTGGAACCTTCGCCTACGAGAACATTCATAAGACTGTTTACGTCGCTATATCAGTCAGTCTTGTGTGAAGACCAGTTAGGTGTGAAGTAAACCAATCGTGGTTTGAAGATCTCCGTTACAAAGATCTACAGAACAATTGTGTGATAATTGTTATTGTTTATCGCAAAGGGCATAAAAAAAGGAATAGCAAATAAGCAATTGTTGTTGTTAGAATCAGTTGTGAACAGTGGCACACAAAAATTGTGTGAATAATAAAGAACTTAATTAAAATTAAACACAAATTTATTTTTATTTTTATTTGCAATCTACGAGCTCATATTTTAAACGTTTTAAAAAGGTAAAAACTTAAAAATATTAATACCTTTTATTCCGGTGTACAAAAGTAGAAGAAGTACATTTGATTCATAATAAACTATTTATACTTAAATTATTCTTAATCAGAAATTAATTAAAATAATTTAATAAATAATTAAAAATGCAAGTTTAGCATATTTGTTTGACAACAAGTCTGCATTCAGCGCCAGCATATCTAAATTAAAGTTCAATGATCGTTGTGTCATCGTGTTGGATAAATGGTATGTCACACAATATGTGGAGCGTGTAAACTGCCCCCCTTCAAAGATTTTAGTTTCGAAAAGTTTAATTTTGTTGATTTATATCAGGGTTGGGAATGCTTATTGCGTTTATAATTTTTTTCTTTACTTTGTAACACGTTATGGCTTCGACTATAGTGGAAACGTGAAAACTCGTTCCAAGAGTCCTTATGTGATTAATATTCTCCTGGTTCAATGCATGAATATTATTCAGGTTTAACCTTATTCATTTTTTCATCACATTTGATAAGATTGATGGCAGAACCTGAAATTTTGTAGTTTTACTTAAAAAGGTATGATTTCCGATTTTTAACTACTCATTATTAAGTTGTATATCAAATGTTCCATTGATGTTCCTCGTTTCTTTCTCATTTGTAAGGGACTCATCAAAGTTAGTGACAAAAATTGTGTTATCGTTTATTAATTCAATTACTTCCACATCATTTTTAATAAAGTGACAATCTGCGTTTCCACCTTTAAGCAATCTTGATTCACAGCTATCCTCCGATAGTTTCTTGAGCATACTTCTTTCACATATTGTTGAATTGCCTATAGTAAAGCAATTTCCAATTATGTTTCATCCTTGCTCAACATAAAATTTTTGAATTGGAGGTTGACTTGCTTTCCTTTGGAAGAAGCTGATCCAGCCAGTATTACGCGGTATTTCTAAGATGTTACCTTTAACACTTCGCTCAGCTGCTTCAATTGAGTTCTCGTAATGTAGTGATTCCTCTTTAGAAATTAATCTTTCTAACTCGAGTCTATCGTGTAAATTTGTATTCACTATTCTAGTTTTGACCTTTATGAAGCTCGTACTATTTCGGAAATTTGTTCCTTCAATACTAGAAGTTTACTTGACGTAAGGATCTCGAGATTTTCAGAGTTTATACTCTTGCCAATTGCGCTGGTATACGTAATCATTTCATTAACTTTTTCAATTGATCTTCTGGTAATGTTAAAGATTTGCTCATTAATAATATACTGATTATTATTATTTGTTATTATTTCTTTCTGGCTTTTCAAAATTAAATCCCAATCAATTGCGCCAGGTGACCCCGCAATCCATTTCCATCCTGATCCGATCCAGTTTATAGAACGAGGTTTCCTTTCCTTATTTCCACGTAACTCGTTCAGTCTCAGTTTCATGATGTTTAAGTGAAATTCTATGATAGTTTTCATAGGACTTTGAGCCATTTCGTTTATATCATCCTCAATAGTAATCAATTCCTGATGATATTCATCCAAATCAATTTTGTGTACAAGTTTAAAGTAACCATTAAGAATCCAGCCACTTCCGTGCTCCATCGTTACCAGTGGAGAATCATATTTGAATATGTTGAATCCAAATACACTGGGTATTAGCACAAGTCTATCTCACGGTTCAAGAAATAAAATGTGTAATTAGAAAGATCTTAACAGTAAACTAAATTAATTTTTTGATGTTAATACTTGGCAAGGAGTCGAACCTTGATAACAATTCCTGTTACCCACCATATCACCAATAAGTTATGTAATTTTTCAAAGGTTTAGTACAATTTTATTGACATAAAGTAATATTTAGTATAGATACAATACAATTTTCAACAATCAATTAAATCGAGTTTTAATGCAATGGAGTAAGTATTGCAATTTTACAAATCTGTCAACTTTTTTTTGGATATATTGTTCTGTAATATCCAAAAAAAGTTGACACATTTCTTCTTTAATTTTAAAAATATTATAATTCAAGTGGAAGAGATACGATGGAATATTCTTGATATGGATTTTGTGTATTTTTTGCCTGTATCAATCGCTATTCTTACCCTATTGCCTCGGTTCACTGCTTCGGGCTTGTACAGAGGCTTTTTCTTATCTTTAATTTGTTTATTCCGAATATAAATAACATTTCTATTTTCATGGTGCCTTGGATCGTGCCTTTTCTCTTTTATTCTGGAATTTCTTTTGTCTTGATCATTTTTTAACCTTTCTCCAATATTATTGAGTAGTTCATTTTAGAAGTTCAGATCATTTTAATAGTTTATTCTTTGGCTCCTTTTGAAAAATATATCGCACAGTTTCACCTTCCTTACAGAATGAATGGTGTTATTGTAACTATCCACCGCAATGTAAACCATATCTTTGGTACTTGTGTTTCTAACCTCTCTTTGCAGGCATCTAAAAATTTCTATAATAGTAGAGTGCAGTCTTTCAATTTAACCATTTACTTCGCTTCTCTGAGATGGTGTTTGGCATATTTGCACTCCAAAATTTCTGATGTAATTGGAGACCAGAGGACTTAGGAATCCAATTTCATTATCTGTAACAATGATTTTTGGGACCGAGAAGTAATGTAATAACTTCGCAATTTTGTGTCTTAAATGAACTGCTGATTTATTTTTAATCAAAAAGAACTTGGCAAATTTTGAAAATTTGTCAGCACAACTTAAAAATTTGTGCCCTTGAATTTCGAATATATCCAAATAAAGGATTTCACAAGGGTACTTACGCATAGGAGTATCATTGATTTTTAGATTAAATGGATGTCTATCATATTTGTTCAACCGACATGTTTCGCTGGCCTTAGTGTATTCCTTAAGTCTGCTTATCATTCTGGAGAAATAATAATTTTCTAAAATTTGCTGCTTATTTTCGATACAATTTCTGTGAGCTGTTTCTATTATACTGCAAATCCTATCTTCGCTGGCGACATCCTCAACCAACCGCTGAGTAATTCTTATTTTGTAGTACTAGAAATGCTCGTAATAAACTTCCTGAAGTAGACCCAGGTGATTCTCAGGAGTCTTAATACCATTAATCACTAAGGTATCCAGATGTAATTTTAGAACTTGTACCAAATTTTCTTTTCATATATTGTCAAAAGTAATATAATGACGAGAATATCCTCTATGAGGATCTTCGAAGCAGTACAGTTCCTTGCCCTCTCTTATAACAAGTTGATTTTTAAAGACATTTAAATGTGGAATAAGATCTGTACTATCCTGTTCCGCATCGTACCTGAAGATGTACCTACTTGATTCGCAGTTATTGTTCTGGAATTGCCCTCACTGGCAGTATCTGTGGCAGAATCTTCTCTAATAGGTTCGTCTGTTCCAGGATTGGAGAGGATGTTAACTTCAATCCTTAGTCTTGATAAGTCATCCGGGACAATGTTGAACTTGCCTGGCTTATAGACTAGCTCGTGGTTATACTCCTCAATCCTAGCTTTCCATCTCTTAAGTTTGCCATTGTAATTTCTGGATCCTAAGGTAAAGGTTAGAGATTGGTAGTCGGTATAAATGCGAATCTTTTTTGCACCGTAAATATAAGATCTCAAATTATCTATGGTGCAGACGATCGCGAGCATCTCTTTCTCGTTTGTTGCTTAGTTTTCTTCAGTTTTATTAAGAGACCGCGAAATGAAGGATATGGGTCGAACCTTACCATTTTCGCCCTGAGACAAGACTGCTCCTATGGCGGAGTCGGATGCAACAGTAGTGAGATTAAACGGTTTGTCAAAGTCGGGGAAGGCCAAAACGTCTGCTGATGCAAGTTCTTTTAGATGGGTAAAGGCTTTCTTGGCTACATCGTCAAGCATAATTTTCACTTTCCTGGATTGATTCGCTTTTATTTGGGCATTTTCCCCTCTCGTGATATTCGTTAGAGGTTTAGCAACTTGAGCATAATCCCGTACAAATTTCCGATAGTATGAAGTCATTCCAAGGAAACTTTTCAACTCCTTCAAGGTTTATAGAGACAACATGCCCATAATTTTATTAACCTTTTTCATATCCGGCTTGATACCCTTAGGAGTAATGATGTACCCCAGGAACTCTACGCTAGTTGTCATGAACCAAGTTTTTTCTAAATTCAATATCAGTTTAGCTTCGCTAAGCCTACCAAAAATCGTATCCACGTTTTTCAAATATTCTTCTTCGTCCTTACCGAATACTATTATATCATCGATATACACGAAGCATATCCTTCCAATATATTCTTCAAGTACATCATCTACCATGCGCTGGAATATTGCGGGTGCATTTCTGAGACCAAATGAAAGTCTCAAAAATGCATACTTCCCGTTCATCGTGGAAAAGGCTATTTTAGGTAGGTCTACATCCCTCACTGG
This sequence comes from Sarcophaga bullata, assembly GCA_005959815.1. Taxonomy (NCBI): domain Eukaryota; kingdom Metazoa; phylum Arthropoda; class Insecta; order Diptera; family Sarcophagidae; genus Sarcophaga; species Sarcophaga bullata. The sequence goes on from QOCX01000733.1 coordinate 79,400, forward strand.
AACTTGATGGAATCCAGAGGTAAGATCTATGATTGTAAAGAACTTAGCAGCTCCTAAACTTGCAAGGGTGGAATTAATATCAGGTATGGGATAAGCATCAGGTATTGTCACAGCGTTCAATCGTTTGAAGTCTATAACCATCATATATTGCTTTTCGCCATTTGGTTTACGTTTTTTCAGCACAATCCATACTGGAGAGTTATAATGACTCCTTGATGGACGAAAAATTCCTCCCGTAAGTAGGTCACTTACACTTCCACTTCCTTCCGCATACAAGATGGATAGGATAGCTCTTATTATAAATTAGTTCATTTGTCGCTGTTTTTATTTAAGCTCTTACACTTGTTCCGGCAACCTCCCTGTTATATATCGGTCCAAATAGTGGTTCATATTTCTTAATTTAGCATTGTAGCTTATTTCTAACATTTTCGGGAAGGTGTTTTTCGCTTTTTGGATAAACTTGCTTCGAAACCTTTTTAAATAATGGAAGTTTCACATAGAGTTTAATTGTAAGCACATGATTTTTCTTATCGATTACGGTTTCTAATATTTTAAGGGTATCATCACCGATGATCCCATCAAACGAATTTAATCTTTGTAACATGTAAAAAAAGAAGTCGCCGTAGTCTAGTAGGTAGTGTGTTGGCTTATTAGACGAAAGGCCAGGGTTCGAATCCCTGGTCAGACATCAAAAACGAAATATGAAAAAAATATTTCTTCGTCGACTTCGTCTCAGCAGATTTCTGGCAAAAACTCTGAGAGTAAATAAAATTGCCATGAAAAGTTTCTCAAAAAAATCTGTCGTTCGGAGTCGACTTTAAAACTGTAGGTCCCGCCACTCATGTATAAAATTAGCACACACAACATAAGTGGTGTGAGAAGCTAGGCCGTAATCCTGACTGAAGGGTTGTAATGGCCAATTATGTTATGTAACATGTAAAAAGTTAATATGGTATTATTTCCTACATACGAGAAAAATTGTCCCTCTACCTTTTCGGTGATCATAATTTCACGTCCGGCAGATTGGACAGGAAATGGTTTAGACAATTTTATAGAGTTTTTTGAAAGAGAAGGATTAACAAAATTTTTATTCAATGAGAAACTTTAGTGTCAATCCATCGTTACCAATGTATTCTATGTAAGATACGTTGGATAAAATTTGCATTTTGTTTCGAATGTTTAGGTGAACATTCGCTGGGTGCTTAGGGCGGAAATTATCAGATTCATATTTCCTCTTGAAGGAATTGATATTCTGAGGTCGATTCATATAATTGACGTGACGTGGCAGTGAACGGTTCCAAGGTTTTGGTTCGAATTGGTTATTCCTACCTTCAAACATATTCGACCTTCTTGGTGGCAATGGTTCATTGTGTTAGTTGGCACAGTTACAAAATTTCTCATACTTGAGTGATGTATAGGATGATTTCTGTAGTTAAGATTTTGTATACCCAGACACGCCGTATATGCTTCTGGCAGACTCTTTCGTTTCTGCTCTATTATCATTCGGGAAGGTCTGCGTTCAATCATATAATAAAAACGTCCAATGCCCTATTCCTGTAAGTTTCCATTAACGCGTTCACCGTCTCGTTTGAATAAGTTTCAGTTTCTTTATCTTGTTAATTATTAATGAGAACTGGTGGTTGACCTTCGCGTAAAATTCATCTAGTTTAGAGTTGCCTTGTGTTAATTGTCCGAGCTGATGTTCTAGCGTCCTAATGTCTCTTTTGTCCGCGTAATGGAGCGACAGACATGACTTGATTGCCGGCCAATCGTCGTCAAAAATGTTGTGCGAAAATAAAGAGTTGAACCTTGACGACTCTTAACGAGTACGTCCTCTATATTTAGTCAGAATTATTGTCACCTGGATAATTTTTATTTTGTTATAATTGTTCATGTGATCCTATTATATTCACAGGAACATTTAAACTGCTATAAGGATTTTTTAAATTATTGAAGGGTTATTGGAGGATCCCGTAGGAGTCGTAATATCCATTACTATTTATAGGATGTGCTGGAGGGTCCCTGCTCGGGTGCCAGTTAACATATTCCCCAGAGGGAACACTAAAAAATTAAAGTTGGGGCCAATCCTTGACTCTTGTTAATTAAACAAATGCTATTCATTTATAATATTAATACCTTTTATTCCGGCGTCCAAAAGTGGAAGTATATTTGATTCATAATAAACTATTTATGCTTAAATTATTCTTACTCAGCAATTAATTAAACTAACTTAATAAATAATTGAAAAAACTGTGTCTTGATTGCTACTGTGTCTTGATTGCTACTGTTCGCACCTATCCATCTGCAGCTACGACAGTGTCGATGGCTTTATCCTTTGGCCAGCATCTTCTTGGAAGGTTTACGCCGGCGATGATGACAATAGCTCCTATCTTTACTGGTGGTACCTTGGTAAACCATTTGCTTCTACGGGATATTATTGCAACATATTCCTTCAGCCAACTGTACCAGAAGCGTTCAGCGAATGCTTGCGTTTGCTCCCATCGTTGGTTTATATTTCCGCTATCGTTGAGGAACGATTTATAGCCATCAGAAGAACCTAAGAGGAGATGGTTAGGTGTTATGGCTTCGTCGTCTTCCTGTTCTATAGAAACGAATGTGAGTGGTCGAGAGTTAAAAAGACTCGATTCCGCAAAGTGCACTTTTTAAGGTTTCATCGTTAAAATTTAGTATGGATACAGACTATATAAAACATTTTTAACAAGCACCACCCATGTTGGGTCCTCCTGGTGGGTTAAAATACCATTTAGTTTTATCAAATTTGGATGATATATTGGAAAAATCAGTTTGTTTGATTTCTTCTTTGAGGATTTTTTAACTGCTTTAAAGTTGGTTCCGTTGTGCACGAGGTATGCCTCGTCTGGCAATAAAGTTTCGGATGCACAGAATACATGAACTGGTATCTGCATTATAAGCGGCTTCAATATGGATTGCACGTATTGTGAGGCAGGTAAATACTATTCCCTTACGCTTTCCTTTTCTTCCTCCAACTGTAACTAATAATGGACCAAAAAAATCAATACCGAAGAAAGTAAATGGGCGTGGAAAAGCTCCTAGATGAGCAACTGGTAGTTGCGCCATTTGAGGTGATTGTGGTGCGGCAGAAGAATTTTTGCACTACGACCCGTAGACGATAAATATTGGCCTTTAATTTTATCAATTACTGCTTCGTGGAAGTGGTGATGATAGTCTTCGTGAAAAGAACGAATTATAAGAAATGTGATGTGATGCCCATCTGGTAATACGATTTCACCTTCGTTTTTCTCTGCTATTGCATCTTAAAATCTCGCTGTCGTCCAAGTAGATATTGAGTTTATATAATTTACCAGATTTTGCTGAAGTTTCTGCATGTTTGAGATCCATAATTTCTTGAAGAAATTCACTGTGCTGTGCTTCTTTAATAATATAACGCTTTGCTTGTTGTACTATCTCATAAGTTACAGTTACTTATTATATTGAAATCTGGTTATTTGTAAGCGAATTTTAATTTATTCATATATAGCAAGAACTTTGATACTGCTCGGTAGAGCCTTCTCCAGTTCGAGAAATATTCAAAATTTAAAAGGTTGTACTTTTTAGGTTTATTGTCAATTAATAACACATGGCACCTCAACTCCAACGTGTCCAGTTTTCCCAAGCCTTCATATGTTGGCCATTGATTTGGGTCGTTACGCAAGAAGGCAGGGCCATTGAAGCATAAGTCGATATACTTTTGAGCTGATATTTTTGTAGCGAAATCCACAGGGTTCATTTGAGTGGGTACCCATTTGCAATCTGTGACGTTGAAATGTTCTAGGATTTCCCCTACTCGGTGCATTACGAACGGTTGAAAATTTCTTGGATCAATCCGTAGCCATTGCAGCACAGTCCTAGAATCTGACCACCATTATCTTGAGGATATTCGCAAGCGAGGGATATTTCGAACTGCATTTGCCAATCTGACTTCGATGAGTGCGGCTTGAAGCTTCATTCGAGGTGTCAAGAGTGGCTTACCTTGCACTTAGCTGCTACTAGAGAAACAGTTGCGCACTCATCTAGCCGTGAAACCAGATAACTAGCGACAGCATAGGCGTGTTCCCCTGCATCAACGAATGTATGAAGATGCACATCTCTGGCGTCGCATAATAATTTGGAGTAGTATCTTGGAATCTCGACGTCGGAGATGAGTGGTATGGACGCTTTCCATTGAGATCATTTTACGCATGTTTACGTATATTCATTTAGTGTATCGGCGCAACCAATTCCGGCACGCCAGACATCTTGAAGTAGAATTTTGAGGCCTACGGTGTTTCATGACAGGAATCCAAGAGAGTCGAATAAAGACATAAAAATTTGGAGGCATTCCCTCTTGGTAGGTACGATATCTTCATCAATAACATTTCGGCGCAGGTATCCGAATCTGTAATTATATTTAAAAACCTCAGTGACTGGGTCCCAATACATACCTAAAACTTTTTCGGTTGCTCGCCATTGCTTGAGTTATTTTTGAAGACTCAGTTCCTTATGTGAAAACCAGCGGCGGCATGCATTTCTGTCACTTAAAGGGCCAGCACTGCTGCAGCTTCTTCAGTGCCTTCGCTATCGATAAGATCGTCCACATAGTGATGGTTTTGTATTGAGTTCACAGCACGTGGAAATTTTGTTTTGAATTCAACAGCGTTTGTGTCGCGTACATAATGGGCTATACATGGAGCACAATTTACTCCAAATGTTAAAACTCTTATTATATATATGTTGGGTTGTCGCGAACTGCCATTCTTGTCCCACCATAAGAATCGTTGTCGCTTTCTCATACGTTGATTCTATGGAACATCTCCGCTATATCGCCACAAATCGCAAATTTCCCAATTCTTAACGCGAAAAGTATGTCAATCGAGTAAGCTAGTAAGTATAAAATCATTAAGGGATGTTTAATTGGATTTTGCTGCGGCGTCCCAAACCCAAACCAAAGTTAAAAATATTGGAAGATACCAAGTCTTTTTGTGGGGTACTTTTAATTCAGCTGGACTCAGTTTCCTAGCATATCCCTTTTTAATTAGGTTATCGATTTGATTCTGCATACTCTGTCATAACGAATCATCTTTGGCGAGTTTTTTGTTGAGGCACATCAGGCGGCGATAGGCATTATCATAACTTTCTGGTAGTTTTACGTCAGGATTTTTCCACAGCCAGTCAACCTCAAAGCGTCTGTTTATCTTCTTGCACGTTGTTTTTAGCAAATCTTTTGCATCACTGTCAACTGTTGATTATAAAGCGGATGAAGTAGGCGACTCAATATTGAAATAATACTTTACGCGATCGTGAAAATTGTCGTAATTCATTTGACAGCCGTAAGTATGTATATTTAACCTGGCGTCGCGAGACGTGTTCTTGTAGCTATTGGCTGATGCCAACCTCCTTCTCGAATTTCGTAGGAACTGCTAACTTTCTGTTGTAAGCTGCAATTAAAAACATTGGCTTAGCATCGTTATGTGATTGTATTGGTACAAATTCAGCTGTTTTTCAGATGAGGATATTTTTTAATAATCTCATCCAGATTTAAAGTTAGGGACGGTAGGTCCAAATGCTCGACCGCATGAACGTCAGATAGGACGAACTTTGTGTCATTGAGGACACTAGAAACCTTAAATGAAGTTCTGATAGACTCGGCCTCATCTCATGTGGTACCACCTGTCCACTTGAGGCACAAGGCGTCGGATGCACCATCCAAATGTAAACTGTCGAATAAACTTCGTTCACTAGGGTGGCGGAAGATCATTCGTCTAGAAACGCAAATGTTTTAATAATGCTATAATTTGAAAGCAAGTGGATTGGAATAATACTGAAGAATGGCTTCTCTTCATTTACGTCATTGGGCGTGTTCATCCGTGCACTCCGCTACGTATTTTCAATCTCATTTTTACTTACAGTTTGATTTGTTGTCTGATTGTCAGGTGAGCAGACCTTATGGAACAGTGGGTGGTACTTGTACTTACAGCCTGATACACCACATTCCTTGTTGAGATGACATTTTCGTCTGTGTTGGTTGAGACACCGACGACACAAGTTGTTGTTTTTCACGATCTCCCACTTGTCGTTCAGTGTTAATTTCCTTAAAAAAAAAAAAAAAAAAAAAAAATTCCTAAATTCCTCACATTGTTGCACTTTATGAGAAATGGCACTGCAGGCGGGACAACTCTTCTTTACATTTTAACTGCTTCAGTGTGAGTGTTTACCGATGCACCGCTTTTTCCAAAATGGGGTGTGACCACTTTACTATCTGCTTCAGCCGTACTATATAACCTACACTAAATGCTTTGATTATTGGAACGTCCCTTGGCTGAATTGCCCAATTTAATTTGTGTTGATTCGGTAATTTGTCCAATAGCTCATTAACCAACATGGGGTTATTCATATGAGACTCCAGAGCACAGGATTCCATTGTTGCACATATATTTTGCACATTAAGTGCGAACTCGATTAGCGCTTCTAGTTTGTCTCGTGGAGAGGGCATACTTTTCGCCTTACTTATAGCACGTTCTAAAATATTATCAAATTTAGTGTCAGATAATTCTGCTAGGGCTGTGCTATTTTGGATCTTAACTCACAGTTTAAGGCATTGGTTGTGGGGGGCTTTGTATGTAGGAAGAACTTGAAAAGTGATTATAGTTGTTGTTATTAATATTCGTGGAAGAAAGGGCATCATTTCCATACAGAATTTTATGTTTTCATTCCAGGAATTCTTGTTCAATTTTGCTTTCCTCTTTTAATTGCTGCAAATTTAACTTTATTTGCCTTTCCAAACAATGGCTATCGCTTTGAATGCTCTTTGCTGCGTTTTGTTTGTTTAAGCCCGTTTGCAAATGTTGCTGTTGATAATTGATAGACATTGTTATTGTTAGTTGAGCAGTGGTGTCAAAAACCTGGGTAGTTGGATGGACAATAGGCATTCCTGTTGGAGCCGCAGCTGTGTATTGATAGGGTGCTGTATAAAAATGTGGATACATAACCATAGGCGTTGGTACTGTGGACCAATTTGGCAATGAGAAGTCTGTTGACACTGCAGTACTAATTGGTGCCATCGTAACTTGAGCCGGCGGGATTTGATACGTTGTACCCGTATTGGCAACCACGAGTGGTGCTGCGATCGTTGTTGATGGAACTAATGGTGACGACGATGAGCTAGGTGGAGCCTCAAGACCATTTGTTTGGCCTGGGTTAGCAGCGGCGGAAGACCAGTTGTTGCAAAATTCGCAGATCCAGTCGTAATCAGCCACATTGCTGTCTACTCCCACGCGGCCATAGTGCTACCACTTATCGCATTTGTCGCACATTATCATTCGGTTGTCGTCCTACTCGTTACACTTTCCACAATTAGGTTGAGTCTTCTCCAACATCGTGATAATTCTCACACAATAAATCTTGAATTTTAAAGAATTGTTGCTTGGAGCAACGATAACGTCGAAAGTAAATACTTTTTAATAGCACTCGAAGAATTCGCCAAATAAAACACAGTTATTGCGACTTCAAACAGACTATAAATTTAATTTCATTTTTTATTTCAAAAATGGCGAGCAAAGCTTTAAAATTCAATATTTTTCCTCTGACGAGTTCAAAGTTTCTGACACAATTGAAAAACTAAAACTCAAATTCATGCAGTTCAGATAAACTTAAATAACTGTATGCATGAATATATAAAATAATAAAAGATTACATACATATACAACAGGCCATTTACAACCCTTGTTGTCAGGATCTAAGGCCTAGCTTCTCACACCACTTATGATGTGTGTTTAATTTTAAAGTCGACTCGAACGACAGATTTTTTGAGAAACTCTCAGAGTTTTTGCCAGAAATCTGGGTGAGGAAGCCGCCGAAGAGCGATGGATCTTGATTGCTTACCACAAAATGTATCTGTTTCACATTTGAGCGACTACCAGAAGTCTGGAATATTTTGTGTTTTTGCAAATATTATTATTTCGCTTTGCGCAAACAATGGTCAACTTCTGGTGGTCGCTCAAACGTAAAATTGATACATTCTCCCATTTGAAAAAAAAAATATATATGAAAAATAAACACGACTGTGTTGTACTATTTAAATAATAACTACGGTTTGTTCGATGTTATCAAACGAAGTGTCAATGCCTTCACAAGAGAATGCACTTTAAGAAGTCACTATTTATATTTTAATATTTTTAATTAAAGTTTTCTACTATGAATAGACAAACTTGAAACAATATGAAAAACATTTTCATTTGCCATGTTTACTCATCAAAACGCATAAACATTAAGCCGAAATATTATATATATGTATGTCGTTTTAAAGGCCCATTCCTCCTCTTTCTAAAAAAGCTAAATTTGTGACATTGGTTAAAATTGGTGTAATCAATAAACTGTTGTGCAAAGTAAAAAAAAACGTTTTTCAAATAAAACAAGTTTGGAGGGTCCAAGAAATATAAAAATAATATTTTTGATTTATACTCAAACAAAACCCACAACCTACACATGTCATTACTGGGTGTATTAATTTTTTATTTTTGTCGCATATTGTAATCATAGTATAGTTTTCCAAATTTATAACGTGCTCCAATTTTAAATTACAGTGTGTTGTCCACGCATTACCGGTCACAGTGTACAATAGGAGTGGTCTTAAAGAAAATTTGTACTGCGCGTGAGATGAGGATAGTCATGTTCCTCTTCAGCAAGTGTCTAAAAGTGGACAAAAGCTTATCATAACTTGCCACCCCGAACCTATTAAAAAACAAATCTCCGAAAGCCTTTTCTTCATTACCGAATGGATGATATCATTACACTGTCACACATATTTCAATGGTTTTTCAGATAAGTCCGGATATCTTGTCCTTAGACACCTAAATTTCAATTATTGTTGAGTGTAATCTTTCAACCTGCCCATTTACTTCACTTCGTTGTGTAGGTGTAAGGTATAACTGAATTTCCAATGATTTAATAAAAGTTTTTTACCTAAGGTTTTTAAGCCCTTCACTTTCAGTGATTAGTATTTAGCACCGTAAAATAAGTAAAACTCTAATTAACTACTTTCTGACCTTGTACTAACGATCTATCACTGATACTAAAAAGTTTTGCAAATTTTGTAAACTTTCTAATATACGAAATGAACCCTGAATTTCCATAATATCCATATGAAGAATCTCACATGGGTACTTGCGATCCGGAGGTCTCTGGTGATGTATATGCCGAGGTTTATACCGATTAACAAACGTCACAGCTGGCGACATATTTCTTCATTTGATTGATTAAGATTTGTTCCTTATTTTCCCTAGCATTGCGATGTGTATTTTCCAAACCAACAGCCACTACCAGTAGAAGAGTAATACAAATGATTAGGTATGGTCTTTAATCTTGAGAGAGCATCAGCTACGTGATTTGATTTACCAGGCTTGTAAACCAACTCGTGATTATACTCCTCTATGTGTGGCTTCCATATTTTTAATTTAGCGTTAAGATTTCTATTACATAAATACATATACATAATTGGTCATTACAACTCTTAAGTCAGAGTTTGAACAGTGGCCTTATGTCTAATAAGCTAACACACTACTGACTAATCTACGTCAAATTTTAAAATTTCTATTACCTAACGCAAATGCTAAGGGTTGGTGATCTTTATAAATTCGCATCTCCTTAGCACCATATAGATAATTTCTGAGATTATCCAAAGCCCATACGATTGCCAGCATTTCCTTTTCGTTAGAAGCATAGCCCTTCTCAGTTTTATTGAGCGACTGAGAAATATAAGCTATGGGTTTATACTTACCAATTTCACCCTGTGACAGTAAAGCGCCCAATGCCGTATAATCACGAGTTGGTTTACAAGCCTGGTAAATCAAATCACGTAGCTGATGTTCTATCAAGATTAAAGACCATACCTAATCATTTGTATTACTCTTCTACTGGTGGTGGCTGTTGGTTTGGAAAATACACATAGCAATGCTAGGGAAAATAAGGAACAAATCTTAATCAATCAAATGAAGAAATATGTCGCCAGCTGTGACG
>QOCX01000734.1:0-13989 GCA_005959815.1 Sarcophaga bullata
TGTATTTTTTACCACGGAATTTTTTTAAAATTTCTTTAATACTCTGTTGCCATGATGCTTCGACCCTTAGGACTTCAAAAAGAAAATTTTATTTTATCATCAAAAATCGTTTGAACTTTGTGTTAGCAGTTGTAAGTATAATAACCCTAGAGAAATAGTCGTTTGTCATGGGGTTTCTAAACGGCTTAGTCATTTAATGCCTTAGGGATTTTTGAGATATTTTCATAGTTATTCAGAGCTTTATCCCAGTCCTCTAAGTTGTCTTCTTTAGTAGTAAGAAAGATTAGTTTTTGAAAAAGCCAATGGCAACATTACTTGAACCTTTACAGAAATATGAAAAGTGTACAGTAGCCTGAGGATATCGGTTATGCTGTCGGTAATGTCAAAATTTTCACTTCTTCTACTTCTCCTTGTTGTTTGTAGTGAAAGCTTTAAATTGTTCTTCGGATTTAAAGTTTATTGTAGCTATTGTCGTTAAACGTTAAGGATTTAGTTGCAGCACGTATAATCGGTCTAATGTACACAAAATTAGTCTAGTCTACTTTCCCAGTTCCAGTTAAGTTAAGAGGGAGTACTCAGCCACTCGATTCACATACATCCAACAAGTCTACGAAAAGGAATTTTATGTTAGTGGTCGTCTTCCATTATTTAAACTCTCTGTCTCTCTCTCTCTCTTCCTCTCTGTCTTCTCTCCTTTCTCTTCCTCTCTCGTCTTCTCTCTCTCTCTCTCGTCGCCTTCTACTGGAACTTACTGCTCCATGAAAGCACAGTAAAAACCCAGAAGAGGCCTCAACGGGCGCGCACTAGGACAGGTTTTCATTGTTCGTGTTATATCAACAAACGCTAGGCTCAACTACCTCTAAGCTGTTTTCAGACTTGGTTCGTCTATTCAGACATGACTTCATAGATTACTATTGAGCTGAATATCAGGCTTACATTCCCAGGAATATGAGTGAGTTTATCATATTCACTGTGGAACGCATCCAGATTATGTTATCACTGAAAAGTGTAATGATAAGAGTAAAACATTTCAACTAAATCCGTAGAACTAAAGCTATTGTTCTATGTATTACTAGCTATCTTTTAGCTTTTTATCTACTGAGAATGAATTCACAGCAGAGATAAAATTTATCTACTTTGGTGGTATTCTGTGTCGTTTGATGCTATGATCATGACGTATGGTAATGGAATCGTATGATAAAATAATCGTGCAGGACACCTTACTTACCTAATTGATTATTGCAATTCTTTGGTCGGAACATAGTAGTAGAACTTAGCTTCTCACATTACCTACGTTATGTGTATTAATTTTATCCATGAGTGGGTAGATCTACGGTTTAATACTGACACCGAACGACTAATTTGAGGAAGTTTTCATAGCAATTTTATTTACTCTAAGAATTTATGCCAGGAGAGTGCTGAGAGGAAGCAAAATTTTTTTGTTTTGTTCGAAAGGTTTGAAGCACAGGTTGTCATCACACGAGTCGACACACTACCTACAGGACTACGGTGCTTTAATGATCACATGAGAACTAAATTGATTTTCATTCGAAGTTTCCAGATTATATACTCTAAACCCGGTGAATCGCATTTACGTGGACTTGTGTTGATCCAAAGACCCTGAAGAGATTGTTACATACGGGAGTACGGGATGCTTTGGAATTAGTCCAGCGATTTCAATACTCGAGGATAAAAGGTCATGTGTATTTTAGGCTGTGATTTCAATGTGCGATGAGATAAACCTAGTAGCGTCAGTAACTGGTGTCAGTAGTGTCAGTAACTGGGGTGGTATACCCAGGGTGACCTTTGTTATTACCCAGGGGACCCGCGTCACTCTTCGTATTTCTATCAAGCTATGGACTGCTTACTTTGAAAGGGATGGATGCGTAACATATTTCTTTTATGCCTTGGACCGACTGTTTAATTAATTGGTCAGAAGGCAGTTAGAGGCCCTATCTCAAGGTGGAGTGGAAGTGTTATTGAACGTTTAGTAAAAGTTTATCACAGTTAAGAGAAGGGTACATAGATTGCTGTAGAATAGATTGATAGGAATAGAAGGTTTTCAGTTGGTACGCTACGACGGTGTTACGACGGAGTATGGTATCTGTCTGTTTCATTGTCTGCGCTTAGCTGTTGCTATAGTGCCATGCGTTCTGGTGACTAAAAACAGGACACAAAGTGCTGAGCAAAAAGCTCGTTATATCTGATCATTGTGTAAATTCTACTGCTTAACCCAAATTCCAGTTTAATGTGGATACCTTTTATTTGTTTATCAACCAGTCTATTTTCTTCGATTTATTATAAGAATCTTTTTAAAATTCTCGCATTTCTTCTTCAATGTAGGACTGGCCAAAAGGGACTTGTATTTTTTTTTGTTTTTATCTTTTCACAGAGTCAAAACTGATTTTTCTTTCCATCCATCATAATCCAAAAGACGTATTTGGTTATATATTAGGACTTCTCTAACGATTTTGTGGTTGTGTTTTATTTCCAAGTGTTAATTGTCCTCGTATATGTATTTGTTATGTAGTGGGAGATTTTGAACACTGCCATCAAAGTATAAGTTTCAATGACAGTACAATGAGAAGTGTTATCTATCTTGGTTGTGAGAGTTTTACTTTTTTTTATTACTTTGGATTCGTATTTCTTTAAAGTTAATCTATTTGTTTGGTGAGAACGTTTAGCAGTATGGGGCAAAATTTGTTACAAAAAAATAAACCCCGTAATTTTCTTTTTTATTTTATTCTTTGTTGAGGATATTTTGTATTGTTCTTTTTCTTTTTTTTTCCAAGCAGATGACCCACACACTCACATACACCCGCATACATAGTATATTTTTTTATAAGTATTTGAATCGTTTAATTGTCCATACTTGACCATTTCCTATTGTGGATCAGTAACAACCAACACATCCACATTTCAGCTCTTGTTTTTGTTTCCCTTCTCTTTTTTCAAGAACTTTTTTATTTTTTTTGTTTTGCTTTCGTTTTTATTTTCCTGGTTTTTGTTAGCTCTTGTGTTCATTCACTTGGTCAGTTGGTTTGTGGATTTGTTGTTGGCTTATTTGTTATTTTATTCATATTCCTGTGCTGCTGCTGCTTGCTACTTCCCAATACTACTACTACTACTACTACTACTACACACTATTTACTACTACTACTACTACTACTACTACTACTACTATTGCTATGCTATTGCTATCCTATGCTTTTCAGTCACTTTGTGTAGTGGCATTTATTTGTTGTTGCTGTTATATGTGTCATTTATCGTATTACGTCTATATATCCAGTTCACCCTCCAGTGATTGTGTATACATTCTTTTCAACTATCTTTTCATCTGTCAATTTGTTTTGTTTATCCTGTTATTCTTTTACCCCGTCTTTTTAATGTTAAAACAACAATAGGAGGAAGGAAAAAAACAAAAAAAGTGTTAGTTTTCAATGTATGTTGAAGTTTTTGTTATTTTTTTAAACATCTCTGCACCGCTCTCAATTTCAATTGATGAACACGACTGTCTTTTATGATAAGAGATTTTCACTCAATTTAAAACGCTACAACTGTGACAATGCACTTTCACACTCACCCCAAACACTCCACATCTTGCCACTCAATAAATATGGTAGAAAGAAAAACATTACGAAACATTAGCTTGTAAATGAGAAATCTATTTTTATTGCTCTGGCACTCAGATTATTAAAAAATAAAAGAAAGTAAATCGAATACAAATACGTCGAGTAGAAGAAATGAGGAGAGAAGATTTTTTAATGCAAACTCTTTAAAGTCTTTAAATGCATTAATTTAAATTTTAATAAATTTAATAAAGAAACAGGAAATGCGAATGTTCTTAAGGAAAAAAATTCAAAGCTTATGTTGATGCGGATTGAGAGTACAGTGCTGGACACTATGCATTACTGACTTCTATTACTTCTCTAAAAAGTATCTGGAAAATTATGAATATGTTGTAGAGTAGGGCTACGGAACTCTGCTGATTGAATATACTCACTCTCTCTCTGTCCCTCTCTCAAAAGTTGTGCAGCCTAGCCACCTGTATCATTCGTTGATAAAGTCTCTCCACTTATGTGGGGCTTTATTTTAAAAATTTAAAGGACTGTGATGAAAATTGTTCACCTTTTATTTGGCTTAAAGGACGGTTTGATAACCATTTCAAAATAGTAATTTTGTTCGTCAACTCTAAGCTGCAGGTATTTATCGTACCCCCCTTTAATTCATAATTTTAAGAAACATCGCGTTATCCATTCAGTTCTTACAAAAACCACCAGTTTGGCAGGACTACTCTTGAAAATATTTTTCATTTGAAATGCCATTTCTTTAGTAATGAAATTAAGAATGTAACAGCCGTGGAATGTATAAACAGAGTTAGAGCTGACTGTAAAGGTTAGATTAGATTAGAGGACATATACTAAGTACATTAACCAGTGGTCAACGGATGGTCATGGGAGTAATGGAAAAAGAAGAGGAGGTAGGGAAAGGTGGTCACATTTTAAGTATTACGGCATCAATAACTGACTATTTGGGCTAGAAAAGACCGAAAACATTACAGTTGTAGATCAGGCCTGTACATCAACTCTAATTTCGTGCTGCCGAAAATATCACTTGTGGTAGTAATAATAGGAATTTTATGGATTCCAAGATGTCCTCAACAAGTGGATCGATATCATGGCTCATTATGGCTTTTTTGCATTTGAATTGCATCTCTATATATATAAAGTCCAATTTACGCTACCATCCAGTCGGTTAACTGACTATGTTGTTGATATTCTCATTGGATTTGCCCTAGATCCCACACATTCATTGCTTATCAGATACCGCGAGAACTATGCCAAAAGTACTTCAAAACAATCCACTGCAATTAATTTAGAGACGGTAATTTAAATAATATTGGCTATCGTGCATATTCGCATTGGATGCTGTCTTTGCCCCACTAATTTATAGCCTAGTTGTAGAAGAACCACTGACAAAAGTATCTGCTAGGGACATTGGATGCCAACAATGTCAGTTGATATAGTTTGATGGCTAAAGCAAATTAAAAAAAACTCCCGAGTCTCCAAGTCGTTGTTGCACAGCCAGTAGGCATTTACGTACAAAAGAAAACTTTCTAAATGGAGGTTAAATTCTAGGAATAACACTGGATAGTAAGTCAACTCAATGGCTGCTATAGACAGCATCTCAGGGTAGACGCCACATGTCATATTATATGCAGAAGGCTTGCAGTTAAACCCTCAGTATGCCGAAACAAACATGAGAATCGACGAAACTGGGTGTCTCAAATGAAACAAAGACCCACGCTACAGAGAATACGAAATTTATTAAGGCATTTCGAAACCCAAAAGATCAATTGGCTGGCAATTCCCTCTTTAACCTCCCCATCTTCTAGTTGATGACTTCAGTAGACTCTTATGATTTCGGAAAGTGCTTTGCAAAAGGACTTTGTAACAAAAATGAATGGAATTCCAGACTATTCCTGCACATTTTCTTAAAAAAGTACTATTTATATGGTGTACAGATAGGCCAAAACGGGCCCATGGATTAAGCCGCTGTTATATTCCAAGCCAAAGTCTATCTCATAAAAAGATTTGCTGAATTCTATTTGGATGAAAACACAAACGATACGTGTTGCAATGCTATCGACAGTCAGACCGTCATTAAAGTACTCAGCTCTTATGAGTTTAAATCGAAGATAGCGTGGACTGTTTGAAGAAGCTAAATCAACAGGAATCCAAAGCACTTCTCGGTAATGAGGAAACAGAGGAAGGCGAAAAGGCGGGAATGTTAGCACATATTTGGTAAGGATACTCAACGAAAGAGAAAATAAAGAAGGCAAACTCTTCTCAAACCAAAAAGGCTTGAGAAATAAAGATCTGTTGGGAAATTAAATTAAGACGCGATCTAATCATGCGTCAGACTATCAAGAGATAACTAAGGTTAGCTGAGTGCAGTTATTCAGAATGTGGTGCTATTGAAAACCCAACATACTGGTATGGTAGCGTATTTTTAGATATTTAAGGAAAGAAAAAAAAAAGAGAGACAAATACTCTTCTCAAACCAAAAGGGCTTGAGGAAATCAAAAGATTTGTTGGGAATTAAATTAAGAGACAATCACAGATAACCTAAAGTTATTTGAATACAGTTATTCAGAATGGAGGTGTATCGAACACAACATGTGAATTCTGCGACGATGAGCAACATGTTGGGCATTAATGCAGACCAGGATGGAAACATATGAGTACGCATGTCATTGATGACTCCGAACAGGTCTTGAAATTTGTTAGAGCAATAGGTTTGAACGACATATTATAGGAATACCCTATGAAGTTTAATGGGAGTATATGGTGTCGGTAGCTTAACAAAACTGTATTAAATTGTAAAAGTTTGTATCGTTAAGGACCTGTTGAAGTTATAGCATATTCTCTCTGTGTATACATTTAAACTTTTTCGCCAAGTTAAGAAAATCTGTTTCAACATGAAAATATTTTTCATAATTTTATTGTTTTTTCTTTTATTTTTTATTTTTTATTTTGACTTAAGAAACTTTCAATGACAGTCTCATAATCAAGGTTTCATGTTTCGTGTGTAATTTTGTTGTATTTTTTTTTCTTCTTCTTCTTTAAATCCCATGTGGTGAAAATTGATTGGCAAAATAAAGTAAAAAGACAGCAACACAGGAACACAGGAACACAGGAACACAGAAACATGAGAACACAGGATATGAATTGCAGTATCAAAGAAGTGAATTTATTTTATTAAAAATAATTTGTTTTCAATTAAAACTTTTCTTTGTGGAAGACGATATTTAAACGATAACATTATCAAAGGCCTGCCAGCTACAAAGATAGCGTGATAGAGACAAAATGTTTTAAAATGTTCACACAGACAGAAACATTATTATATGATGGTAAGGTGAACTAAGGAAGCAAGCAAGCAAGAAGTCTTATGCCATGAATTATGAATTATTATGATATAGGAAACAAGGTGAAAATGTTAAAAAGAAAAAGAAAATGTTATAATATTTTGGGTAAATTTTAACTTTTAATTACAATTAATATGCAAATTATTTGGGGAAAATAATCAAATAATTTGCATACAATTTTTTCCGTATTTTTTTTTTTTTTTTAATTTTATAAAGAGTTTGTTTTGCTTTGGGAAAATATCAAAAAAAAAAAAAAATTACGCATTAAAACTTAAACAACATGAAAGATAATGAAAAAAAAAAAAACAGAAGAAATTAGAAAATTTAAATAACAAGTCAATAAAGAAGTTGTAAATTTTTTATTAATTTAGAAGCAAGTAAAGTACATAAATTAGTTCGATATGAAAGGAAGGAGAATGGCAAATGGTTGTTTGATTTAAGTTTTCATAACTTTTCCTTTGTTGAACAAACTTTCCTCCTAGAGATTGATGGATGAGTGTTAGAAATTAAAAAAGAAATTAAAACAACATGTTTTACAAGAATTTGTTTCTATTGGACTTACGAACTACACACATCGATACGTATAAATCAGTAGAGTAAACTCTTTTAAAGCTTAAAGCTTTACTCACACCAAGCATGTTTACATTTACATTTGTTTTCCCTTTTGTTTGAATTTAATTTCGATTTTTCTAAACATGAAAACAAACATTGTTCGGGTACAAAAAACAGCGGATAATGGTTGTGCCATCCTTAAGCCTTAAGCCTTCATTAAGCTTTACCAAACAGTCACTCGTAATGAATGTACTGGCTTCGTAATGAGTGTACTGGCTTCTGAGCCCCATATAGGGCAATTATGCTTATCAACGTATCCATCTAAGATGAAAAATCCTACATACCACCATTCGTTTAGAAAATTTTTGCGACAATTGGCCTCGAAACAATTTTCAGTGCCAATGACCACTCACATCTTCAGTGGAATGCAGTGACATTATCAAGTTGGAGCTAAGCCAATGAGGTTAATTTGAATACAGCATTAGCGACCATAAATATGACCTTTGAAATGGAATCAATGAAACCAAAATTGTGCGATTATAGCTGCTTTAGAACAGAATCAGCTTAAAAAAACATTAACACAACATAACAGTTATAAACGATCTCCAGCAACTTTCTGTTTTTGGGTTCAATTTTGTTGTCGTATTTCCATCTCATGAACAGCTGGATTATCATCTCTGATAAAATTACCAAGTAGTGCTGAGCATTTCAAAACTTGTCACTGATGCTGTTGTAACCTATGGTTTGCAGGTGAAATATGCAAAAAAACCAAGACGAAAACTCTTTTATTTCAGATGTAATCGAACTGTACTCTAATGTTTACATTTATGTTAAGCACTTTAAACACTCCCACTACACGCCTCTTTCTCTTCCAATCTATGGAGACGCTTTTAAACTAAACACTTCAGAAATTGGAAAGTTTATATCTTTATTGTGTTCATTTTTTTTTTTTTGCACCACAGTCTTATGTTTTCTTATGCCATACTTTACCAATTAATTCAATTTTTCTTATTAAATCTGGCCACTTACAAAATAATCCTTCTTACTTTACCCTTCGCTAAATATCCCAAAAACGAAGGAACAGAAATAAAACAAAACTAAAGAATTAAAACAAAACAAAAACAAAAACAAAAACAGAAAAAAAGGAGGAGGGAGAAACAAATCCCCGAAAGTGTTTTTAATTCATTGTAATTATTTCAATAAGTACTTAAGCCAATATTATGCCCACACTCCCATACCCTTCAGCAAGAAGGCAAACAAATAACAACAACAACAACAACAAAAAAAGGGAAGAGCATCATTAAAATTAATGGAACATCTCGATTTATGAAGTTTTATAGGCTCATTGTTGTTTTAATAAATATTTTATGCACGAAACAACCAAAAATAGAGATCTTCTTGTGTGCAAATGCTCTCACACCACTAAACCATTCCCCATCCTCTACCGTCATAGTCTAGGCTTCTTTAATTTCTAATCAAAATGTAAATGTGTGGGTGTAAACGTGCGTAAGTCTTTTTGTATTCTACACACACATACACACACACACACACACCCTTACAATTCATTTATAATGATAAAATTAGCAATTGAACGTACAAACCAATACACACGAAATTATTTTTCTTTTTTCTTTTCCTTTTTCTCTATGCTTTGAGTGATGTAAGGAAAATAGGCCCGTAGAGTTTTGTTTTTCTTTTAGACAATATTTTCTTCATTTTATTTTTGTTGTTTTCCTTTTCCTTTTCATTTTCATTTCGTTTTGTGTTTGTGTTGTTCTTTATTTGTTTTATTTATTACATTTATCATTTAATAATTATCTATATCTATTTGTATATTTATCTGTGTTGTTTTTCTATGATTATTTTGGGCGGCGTGGGTTTTATACAGAAGAACATTATATATGTATCTATAATATATATCGTGTATTATATGTATTCATTGTTATGTATGTTATTCTCTTTTTTATTTTTTTGTTTTTTATTTATTTTCTTTATTTATTTATTTATTGTGCTTTATTGTTATATCATTTGTTTTGGTTTATTTGTATGGATGTATTATTTTTTTATTGCTTTTTAGTGAGACATTATAATATTTTTTTTTTTTTTTTTATTTGTTTTTTTGCCTTTTCATTATTTTATTCTTTTTGTTTTTATTGTTTATTGCTATCATGCCTTTCATATATTATATTATTTATTTATTATTACGTTTATATTCTGTCTGCTGATGTATTTATTTTATTTTTTACTTTTTATCAATACTGATATTGGATATTTCATAAATTTAGAAACATAAAAAAAATTTTTTTTTAATGGCTTTGAAACAAATGGAAAGCCTGTTCACATTTATTTTTCCTTGAAATAACAATTCAAAGGAAATTCGCACAAAACACTCGTGCATAAAATACACGTATAGTAGCATATTGCAGTATTAAGGAGCTTAACTATGAATTCAAACATTCGAAGTATCTTTTAAAAGTTTTCCAAAAAAATTTAGAAGCCTTAATATGCTTCAAATAATTCACATGAACACATGAAGAAAAGGAAAACTACATGGTGCAGCTTTTTTATGGCCCTACAATCGATCGTTAGTTTAGTCAAACCTTGACTGGCCAATTTGTCCATTTGCTCTGTTTACTATAATTTTTCTAGCTTGGCATCTTGCGATGGAGGGTTAGGTTTGGTTATGTTTATGGCCGAACCCCCTTGAAGGAAAAGGTCCACACATGAACACATTGCGAAGCTACAATAAATCTATTCGGGGTCAATACTCCGAGAGAAATCCATTAGGTCCCAAAAAACTTGTTATTGCAGAAATGTTGCCCGAGATCTCTAATATATCTGGGGCAACGATGTCAGAAAATGTGAGGTAAGAAACCTCTATCTCTTGATGACAAAAATTAGAGCACTGATACATGAGGAGAAATTCAGTCTCTTTCTCCTCTTGAAATACAGTCTCTTCCTCTCACAGCTCCTGCAGAAGTCATTAGTTGGAAGCCGAGTCATTCAAAAAAGGATAATGGCTCGTAATGATGGCCATAGTGCAATGGATTTAAGAACAGAAGTAAGTCAGTCCTCTCCTTGCCCTTACATGTCCAGCAGAGTTGCACGTACACTGCTGATGCCACAGAGATTGAACATCCTCGTAGAATGGGTGGACAATATCCAAATTAATGGGAATATCTATGCCCTATAATATGTTAGGGATTGCTAGTTCTGCACCGGTCCTTGTGTCTTGGAAACCATATACGAGTAATCTTTCAATGATCCGAAATTTTCCCGAGAAATTTTCGACATTTATGGACAAAGAAGGACGTTGAAACTATGTTCGTCATAATTGCAGCTTAGCTGGCTGAGTGCATCAAAATACTTTCAGGGAAAATCCTGCCGCTCTACATGCATTGAGCTGCTTGAATGGGTTTTGCAGCAGTTCCTAATTTTCATCGAAAAAATCATTTTCAACGCTGACGGCCATTTCTACAACAAGAGTGAACAAACAAAATTGTCGAACGACATCAATGCATATGAGATTCAAGAGCCTCTAATACATCCTGAAGAAGTCACTGTTTGGTGTGAATATTAAGATTCAAGAGCTTCTAATGCATCCTAAAACGAAGTCACTGTTCTGGTGTGATATATCGAGAAAGCGCTGGCAGCGCAATCCACTGTGCTCAGAGCGAGATATAAAGGCAGTGAATACTAACTTATTTTGGTCGATTTCGTAGCAGGACATCAACGAAATGTGTCCAAACAATAGGCCATATATGCTCTTGCAACATTGCATATTCCGCATAAGCCATTTATCTCAGTGAAGGTATTGTGCCTTGGCCATCGAGATCATGCAATTAGACCGTGTGTCTTTTTCTGTGGGGGTTTCTTAACCCGCAATCATGGGCGAATACTCCACAAACTGCAGAGGTTTCACAAAACCAATATAACCTATGCAATCGTCACATTATCCTAGACATATTTATCTGCAGCGGAGCTTACAGCATACTGTTATGTACTGTAATCGCGCATTCCTATAAAAGGATCTATTTTTCCTGATCAACTGTTCATAGGTTTCATGAAAGCCTTCAACGACCCTGGTATCGTAAGGAGAAATAATTGGAGAAGGAAAGGCGTATCAGTGGGATGGCAACAAGCTAGGTATTAGAATACAGAAATTCACAGTTCTTGCATTCATTACCAGCAACGAAGGTAAACAATAGAAAGCATTTTTCTTCTCTCAAGAGTTTTTGCCGAAATCTACTGAGATGGGGGCGGAAGTTTCAAACTTATTAAGCGACCTTCGCATTTCCAGGTTAAAAACTTAATAAAAATGCTTGATCAGTTGCTGCAAAGTAAAGACAAAAAGTAAAAGCTATAATACTAAGGAGAAGGAGAATTCTTTAAAACTTTAACACTATTTATTTCATATCTTAAAATAAATTATACAGCAGTACATAAACAATACATACGCAAACAATTGTAAGAACACGTTCATATATTTCCATAGTTTCTTGCAATTTAATACTCATGTTTGTCCGTTTTTTTTTTTTTTTTTTTTTTTTTTTTTTTTTTTTTTTTTTTTTTTTTTTTTTGTAAGAAACTTCTAATGGAATATATAACGAGATGGCCTCATCTTTTTATGGATTTTTTTTTTTTTTTGCTGTACATCCTCGTACACCAGTCCTAGAGGGAGGCATACTTTTGTTGTACGGTGTTTGTCTAAGTAGTGTGCTTTTAATTTGTGTATTACCTCCTTCTTTTATTCTTTTCTCTTCTTATTATTATTATTATTATTATTTTTGTTGTTATTATTGTTTGTTTGTTTGTTTTTACTGTTCAAAGATTCGAATGCTTGTTACTGGTGTCCCGGCGATAAAGAAGAACTGTTGAAAGTAGCGGGGCTTTTTATGTGCCAATACTAAATACGAGTGGGTTGTTTATTTGTATAGCATTTAATATGGCAATCTGGGAGTAATTCAAAAAGTTCGTTTGGGACTCATTGTTATTAATTTTCAATGTTCCTAATGCCTTTGTCTTTACCCAATCTTTCAACCAGAAAAACGAGAAAGAAAAAAATAAGAAAACTATTTGCGTGTCTACATTTAACTCTCCTTCCATTGTTTTCACATCTCTGGCCTGCTAGTTCGTTATTAACCCATTAAGCTGTGATATATTTTCTATGCTTCATCTGTATTTAGATGTAAGACTAGAAACTTGTGTGCTTTGACCCCCAATGGGTTAATGGAAACTCTTTCGTTGGTTTTTATTTGTCTTTCGATTTTGTTTTGTTTATATTTTTTCCTTATTCTTTTATTTTATTCTAGTTTTATAGTTGTTGTTGTTTGCTGTAATCTGTCTTATTATTATTTTTTTTTAGTTTTTTGGTCTTTCTTTAGTTGCTGTTGTTGTAGTTCTTTCCTTTCATTTCCAAGTTGTTATTAAAAGTTGGCCGTATTTATAGTAGTTCATACCATATTTTAAGTTTTTCTTTTTTAATTCTAAATATTGTAATATTCTTTTGTATCCTTTTAATAGAAAGTAAACAAACACAGAAACAAAATAAAACAAGTCCTATCCTTGAGTAAGGCATACTTGTAATCGGAACAGAGGAGAAAAACTTTTTCTAAGAATAGAACAGAAAAAGACAGAAACAACAGCGTAACAATACAGTTACAGTGGAGATAGGTAGTTGGACTTCCTAGACAACTGGTTTGTGTGATTCGCAAAAGGATATCAAAGAATTTAATTTAAAATTAAGAAAGGGGTAATCTGGTGGGTAATAGGGTATATTTAGGGCCCATTCTGTTCCTCAGTTAATAATTCAACTGGGGATCACTACATATCCTTACGGGAACTCCAAACCATCAGTCTGCAGTAACCTTCCTAATTGCAGCAAATCTAATTCAAAGCCCGGTTTAGAGGATATCAGAAAGTCAGCAAATCAGGAAATTTATCGAAAACAGCAGTACACTGATGCATCAGACGGCAGAAGGTTCCTAACGAAGATGGTGGCACTCTAATCTTCAAATGCTAATAAGCTTGGTAAGTATTGAGAAACCAGCACTGAGTTAATGAATTTTAAATGCCATCCGTATGCCTTTGTAGTCGCTGTAGCCCAAGTAGTAATGTGGTTTGGCTTATTAGAAGTGAGGCC
Source organism: Sarcophaga bullata (assembly GCA_005959815.1). Classification (NCBI taxonomy): domain Eukaryota; kingdom Metazoa; phylum Arthropoda; class Insecta; order Diptera; family Sarcophagidae; genus Sarcophaga; species Sarcophaga bullata. Next base: position 13,623 of record QOCX01000734.1, read on the forward strand.
AATGTTTAACTCCAGACATCATACATTTTCTAAACCCAAACGAAATACGAAAATAGATTTCTTCGGCGAACTGCCTCTCAGCCAGATTGTCTAGCAATATCGTATCGCAAGTAATAAAACTTTCTAATAATCTGTCGTTCAGCGTCCGTCTTTAGAACTGTAGGGTCCGCCACTCATGCAATAAAATTAGTACACCACAACATAAGTGGTGTGAGAAGCTAGGTTTTCTAATGTGTATTGATTTGCTCTAACTTTTCCCAACTCTAAGCTTGAGGTGGGGCTTATATCCTTACTTGTGTTTCTGATGCTTTTCTCAAAATTAAGACAGATATGGCGCTTGGACAAAGGTTGCTTGCCAATACTGTTG
>QOCX01000734.1:14014-79771 GCA_005959815.1 Sarcophaga bullata
TGTCAGAGCGAGCACTATAGGTCAGTGAATACTAACTTATTTTGGTCGGAATTTCGTAGCAAGGACATCAACGACATGTGGTTCCACAACAAAGGCCATATAGCTCTTGCAACATTGCATATTCCGCATAAGCCATTTATCTCAGGTGAAGGTATTGTGCCTTGGCCATCGAGATCATGCAATTAGACCGTGTCAGTCTTTTTTCTGTGGGGTTTTCTTAACCCGCAGATATGGGCGAATAAGCCACAAACTGCAGAGGTTCACAAAACCAATATAACCTATGCAATCAGTCACATTCATCCTAGACATATTCATCTGCAGCGGAGCTTACAGCATACTGTTATGTACTGTAATCGCGCATCTATAAAAGGATCTTAATTTTTCCTGATCCAACTGTTCATAGATTTCCATGAAAGCCTTCAACGACCCTGGTATCGTAAGGAGAAATAATTGAGAAGGAAAGGCGTATCAGTGGATGGCAACAAAGCTAGGTATTAGAATACCAGAAATCACAGTTCTTTGCATTCATTACCCAGCAACGAAGGTAAACAATAGAAAGCAAATTTTTTCCTTCTCTCAGAGTTTTTGCCGAATCTACTGAGATGGGCGAAGTTGGGTCAAACTTATTAAGCGACCTTCGCATTTCCCAGGTTAAAAACTTAATAAAAATGCTTGATCACGTTGCTGCAAAGTAAAGACAAAAAGTAAAAGCTGATAATACTAAGGAGAAGGAGAATTCTTTAAAACTTTAACACATTATTTCATATTTAAAATAAACTTATACAAGCATACATAAACAAATACATACGCAAACATTGTAGACACGTTCATATATTTCATAGTTTCTTGCAATTTTATACTCATGTTTCGTCCGTTTTTTTTTTTTTTTTTTTTTTTTTTTTTTTTTTTTTTTTTTTTTTTTTTTTTGTAAGAACTTCTAATGGAAATTATACGAATGGCTCATCATTTTTATGGATTTTTTTTTTTTTTTTTGCTGTACATCCTGTACACTCTCCTAGGGAGGCATACTTTTGTACGTGTTTGTCTAAGTAAGTGTGCTTTTATTTGTGTATTACCTCCTTCTTCTTATTCTTCTTCTTCTTCTTATTATTATTATTATTATTATTTTGTTGTTATTATTGTTTGTTTGTTTGTTTTTACTGTTCAAAGATTCGAATGCTTGTTACTGTGTCCCGGCGTAAAGAAGAACTGTTCGAAAGTCAGCGGGGCTTTTATGTGCCATACTATACGAGTGGGTTGTTTATTTGTATAGCATTTAATATGGCAATTGGGGAGTAATTCAAAAAGTCTCGTTTGGGACTCATTGTTATTAATTTCCAATTTCCTAATGCCTTTGTCTTTACGCCAATCTTTCAAAGAAAACGAGAAAGAAAAAAATAAGAAAACTTTTGCGTGTCTACATTTAACTCTCCTTCCATTGATTTTCACATCTCTGGCTGCTAGTTCGTTATTAACCCATTAAGCTGTGATATATTTTCTATGCTTCATCTGTATTGATTAAGACTAGAACACTTGTTGCTTTGACCCCAATGGGTTAATGGAAACTTTTCGTTGGTTTTTATTTGTCTTTCGATTTTGTTTGTTTATATTTTTTTCCTTATTCTTTTATTTTATTCTAGTTTTATAGTTCATGTTGTTGTTTGCTGTAATCCTTTACTTATTATATTTTTCTTTTTTAGTTTTTGTCTTTCTTTAGTTGCTGTTGTTGTAGTTCTTCCTTTCATTTCCAAGTTGTTATTACAGTTGCCGTATTTATAGTAGTTCATACCATATTTTAAGTTTTTCTTTTTTATTCTAAATATTTAATATTCTTTGTATCCTTTTAATAGAAAGTAACAAACAACAAAACAAAATAAAACACGAGTCTATCCTCTGAGTAAGGCATACTTGTAATCGGAACAGAGGAGAAAAACTTTTTCTAAGAATAGAACAGAAAAAGACAAACAACAGCGTAACAATAACAGTTACAGTGGGAGATAGTAGTTGGACTTCCTAGACAACTGGTTTTTGATTCGCAAAAGGATATCAAAGAATTTAATTTAAAATTAACAGAAAGGCGGTAATCCTGGTGGTAAAAATAGGTAATATTTAGGCCCATTCTGATTCCTCAGTTAATATTCAACTTGGGGATCACACATTCCTTACGGGAACTCCAACCATAGTCTGCAGTAAACCTTCCTATTGCAGCAATCTAATTCCAAAGCCCGGTTAAGGATATCAGAAAGTCAGCAAATCAGGAAATTTATCGAAAACAGCAGTACACTGATGCATCAGACGGCAGAAGGTCTCCTAACGAGATGGTGGCACTCTAATCTTCAAATGCTATAAGCTTGTAAGTATTGAGAAACCAGCACTGAGTTGAATTGAATTTTAAATGCCATCGTATGCTGTTGTAGTCGCTGTAGCCAAGTACGTAGTGTGTTGGCTTATTAGAAGTGAGGCCAATGTTTAAACTCCAGATCATACATTTCTAACCAAACGAAATACGAAAATAGATTTCTTCGGCGACTGCCTCTCACCAGATTTCTAAGCAATATCTATGCAAGTAAATAAAACTTTCTAATAATCTGTCGTTCAGCGTCGTCTTTAAACTGTAGGTTCCGCCACTCATGCATAAAATTAGTACACACAACATAAGTGGTGTGAGAAGCTAGGTTCTAATGTGTATTGTTTGCTCCTACTTCTTCCCAACTCTAAGCTTGGAGGTGGGGCTATATATCCTTACTTGTGTTTCTGATCGCTTGTCTCAAATTAAGACAGATATGGCGCTTGGACAAAGGTTGCTGCAAATACTGTTGCAGCTGAGGAGATTAAAATGGTAAAATACTACGAAACACTTCCTACTTCATTGTCCTCTTGATGGAAGACGCACTAAAAAGGAAGAAAGTTTCACACTTTTTTGGAGAATTTAACCTTAGAAATTTCTTAAGCTCTTCTTTGTTGGAATACAGCTCGAGTTTTTCGTATCAAAAAAATTTTTTTTTGGCCCACAATTTTGATGCTGCCTACCTTGTCCAACAATTAGAAACCAATGCCAAGAGAAAATTAGGCTCCTAGTTTCCTTCGTTAGGAAATTCAATCATGCCGCAGTCCCTTATGAAATGAAACTCTCAAGTGGCTGTGCCAAAATTTTGACTACAGTTACACTGGGTATATCTGTTGGCACACAATACCTAAACCCGTCTTCGATTTTGACATTTCAACGAAAATAATCGAGGAATTCTTTTATGATATTGATTTGCCCTTCCCAGAGAACATCATCCAATCTATTATAAATGAAGACTGAGCAGTGCTCCAACTCCATGTTGATTAGCTGAGTGTCTGTGTCGTATATTAACATTTTATATACGGGATACGTACTAACAAGGTTTACTTGAGCTCAGAATATGTACTAGTACGGTGTAGTAGCATGGTTAGGTTAGGTTAAAGTAGCAGGTAGCTTGTCGTTCACAGAGTGAACGGTAAGCCTCCTTTTCATAATTTGAGGTGTATTGGCACCGCTCTGTGCTTCGTATTAAACTAGTGAATTCCCTTAGCCCCCTATGTCAAGATCTTCAAACGAACAATTGCATCTTATTGATTGAAGATATGCGCATATTTATCTGCAGTCATTATAGCGCCTTTGAAATGAACGTTTTTGGACAAGACACCGATAGTTAGTGTCTTGATAGTTACCCTCACATAGTATTCTGGATACAGGAACAGTAATTGTAGGGAAAAAAGCAAAGCCAACGCATTTACTGGTACCATGGAACTTTCATTCAAATTCATTCATGAGATTGGCATTCGTCTGCTGCCCTAACTTTATAGCCTCTGTGTACAAACACTAGAGAAAGTACTTCCGCCACTTGAAAACCTGAGACACCTCCTGAACTCTTGCGTCCTTTGGGTTTGTTGGCAAAACATGTTCAGTTCAATGCTACTTGAATAGAATTACAACGTTCATCAAACACATTGGAAATGTTGAAAGATGCCAATCAATAGTTGCAACATTTTCACTGAATATGTAGTGTTAGTGCTACAACAGCACCTTGTATGATCCAAGTGAGTTACGATTTTCGAAGCGGCTATTAATTTAATACGATCTAACCAAGATCGCTAGATTAAGTATCAAATTTGGTACAAAAAAAGGTATATTTGAGTACTTCTTGTACTAAAAATTCAAACCATATTTGGTGAAACCCTAGGGCCAAGAAAAAAACATGTTTGGGCCTTGTGGGGTACTGGTTTCTTGTCTCTTTTTTGGCTAAAATTGTTTGAAAAATAGAAGAAAAACCTTTTTCGGTCCGCTGCAGTATATCAATTAATAGAAAATATTGCAATTAAAAGCTTTACAACATTCCATTAAAATATGCAAGAGACAACAAACCGCTTACATCATGATTATTATATTGGCATCCATTTACCTCATAAACTGTGCCTTCTCCTCTCCTTTTTATGATTTTTTTTTGTACAATTTTTTTCTCTTCTTTGCTATCTTTCTTCTTTTTCTTTTTATTTTAATTATAAAATCAGATTTTTCTTTGAATTCATTGCATCCGTTTTAATTCTTCCGTTTTCGTTTTTTGTTTTTGTTTTCGTTTTCCTTTCCCTTTTATTGTTATTTGTTTATTACTTATTTAACTTACTGGCCCTGTTTACGAGTTCCAAGAGTTTAATGCCACCAGCTCTCATCATTATTTCCTTCTGTAGCATTTGCTTTTATTCGCGAACATAACTTCACTGTGACTGTACCAGAAACCAGAGAGAGTATGCAATACAATCAAAAAAAAATTTCTTCATTCTTCGTTCATGGGTTGAACAAAAAATCGAAGATAAAAATAATGACAAAAAAAAATGTAATTTTCATTATCATAAGTATTGTTATTGCAGACGATATATATGCCGACATTTATTTATACCCCATATGGGTGATCGATGCAGAGTAGTACAATATTCAAATTAAATGTCAGATAGTATTACTATGCCCGTCCTTGGTCTTTGCCACGAGTTCAGGTTGTACGGAGTATATTTTTCGATGACGTAGCTTGAAAGACCCTCTTGGGCCTCTTCGATTCCACTATATATTCTGAAAGCATTTGTGTACTACAGAATGATCTTACCTTTAAAAGAGTATGTAGCATCCAAAATATTTCTTTCACTCACTCTCGTTGCGAAATATTTACTATTAAGAAGTATACACTGCAGTTAAACCTTTCGGTTTGTCAGGTCTTGCATGAGACTTTGGTTCCGTTATTCTAAAGTAACCTTTAAACTCCACTATTATATACAACGTTTTTAAATCTTATAGAGCTTTCAGCGTCATTATACAACAGGTTCTCATTGCCATAATTATATCAACGCAAGCCCTTCTGTGCTTTTCCTGTAACTTCACCAACGGATGTTTTTAAGAAAGTGTTTGCAAAATGTTTACGTATATTTATGGATCAATTATGTATGACATATTGGACTTATCGCAGCAGTCTAGTGGGTACCGTATTGGCTTATTAGACGTGAGACCACAGCCCCAGGTCAAATATCTCCAACAAAACGGCGACTTCTTCACAGCAGATTTTTGCAAAAATTCTGGAACAACTGACTGATATAGCTTGTTAGTATAGCTGGTTAGTATAGCTGGCTAGTACAGCTGGTTAGTATAGCTGGCTAGTATAGTTGGTTAGAACAGCTGGCTAGTACAGCTGGCTAGCTGGCTAGTACAGCTGGCTAGCTGGCTAGTACAGGCTGCTAGCTGGCAAGTATAGCTGGCTAGCTGGCAAGTGTGGCTGGCTAGCTGGCCAAGTATAGCTGGCTAGCTGGCAAGAATAGCTGGCTAGCTGGCAAGTATAGCTGGCTAGCTGGCAAGAATAGCTGGCTAGCTGGCAAATATAGCTGGCTAGTTTAGCTAGCGGGTAGAACTAGCGAGTACAGCTGGCTAGTATAGCTAGCTAGTATAGATGGCTAATATAGCTGGCTAGCATAGCTGGTTAGTATAGCTGGCTAGTATAGTTGGTTAGTATAGCTGGCTAGCTGGGTAGTACAGCTGGCTAGCTGGGCTAGCTGGCTAACTGGCTAGTACAGCTGGCTAGCTGGCAAGTATAGCTGGCTAGTTTAGCTAGCGAGTACAGCTGGCTAGTATAGCTGTCTAGTTTAGCTGGCTAGTACAACTGTCTAGTTTAGCTGGCTAGTACAGCTGGCTAGTACAGCTGGCTGGTACAGCTGGCTAGTTCAGATGCCATTTTGAAGCACCCTGGAATTAAAAATCATCGCTTTGAAGACCAGGCCTAACTCTCACACCAACTAGTCGCTTCTGCCACGAAATTCAGTGTATTTTGAAGTTTGGTATATAAGGTCTGGACAACAACCTATCTAATGCTCAAGTCAAGAAGTTTACTTTTAAAATTTTTTCTGTTCTGCAGTATCTGTTACAAAATTGTTACTTGAATATCTATTTATAACTTACCTGTTAAGGAAAACATTACATATTCTTGTGTGACGTAGGGTATCTGATGTGTTCACCTCAAGCAAGTATAGATCTGCTTGCATGCATTTTTCTTTTTCATTTCTTCGTTTTCTTTTCTGCACATAAATTTCATTAAAACTGTTTCATAGACGAAAAAAGTCAGCAGCCAGCCAGCCAAAGTCAAGAAAAATCTTCATTAACATTGTGGCTGTTGGAACACTGTAAGTAGAGTAACAAAATAATGACAGAAAAATTAAAAACAATAAAAAAAAAATATAATTTTTGTATATTTATTATTATTTCATTATTTCTTATAATAATGAGCATATCCTTGGTTCATTTATGTTTTCTTGTTTGTCCTTCATCTTCTTTTTTATTTTATTTTTAGTTTTTTTTTTAATGTATTTTGTTAAGCATCTTTTTTTTATCAAAAGCATTAACGTGACATTATTATTATAGAAGCCATTAAAATAAATCTTCTTAACATAACAAAAGCAAAAAAAAAAAAATAAAAACCAAAAGCGAAAGAATAAAATCAGACTGAAAGAATAACAAGCAATGAACACCATAATAATGGTTTTAAGATAAAAAATGAAAAAAAAAATGGAAAATAAAAACAGAATCAGAATATAAAATATGCGCTCATGATACTTGGTATTATTTGTTGTGGGAATATCTTCGTTACGTTTTTAGTATCCTTTTGTGAATGCAATCAGTTGATTTTAATTTTTATCTTTTGGATTAAGATTTTATGCAAAATGGACAGACACTCGCTCATACACTCTGATGCTATCTGTAGTGATAATAATGACTGATGATACCCTCTATAAAGGCAAAGACACCATACGGAAATAACAGTAGAGGTTCTAAGAGCAAATGGCAAGACTAATGCATCCATCCACTGCATTAAAACGATATAACAGTGACGAAGTATTAGTACGTGTAGGTATTCCTAATCACTAAGAGCTCTTAAACTTGTAAACAATCAATGGAAAATTTTTGGCATCTAGCAGAACTGATCGGTCGCCGAATTTTTTAATCCGAGTGTTCCCTCACTATAAGTCTCGCAGTTTGAAAGATCTTCAAAGGTATTACTTTCGTAATTGGCCATTATACCTAGAGTTTAGACCTATCACTCATTGTGTACGTTAAATTTTATCCATGGGTTCTGAACCTACAGTTGATTTCTAACACAGATGTGAAAAAATTTTAAAGACAATTTTCTATTTTCTCTCAGAGTTTACATTTAATTAGTGGGCGTGGATAATGTAAGAAAATGAAAGTCCGGCCTCTTAGACTTTATTCGATACCCAATTTATGATAATTGATGCTGTATAAGCAAAGTTATAAGGGTTTACATTCAGTTTTCTTAAATATCTATAAGTGGGCGTGGCAAATATAATATTATTTACGCCTACAACGAAAGAACACATTCCTGCCTTTTATTTGATATGAAATTTATAAAAATTGGTGCTCTACTTACAAAGTTATAAGAAATTAAAGAAAATACCTTTTTACACATTCAACACAAAAAATTTCATTTCAAAAATTTTTTGTTTTCTACCAGACGAACAGAATTGTGTAGCAAGGGGGTGTTTGGTAAAGTATTTTCTTTAACTTCTTATAACTTTATAACGAAAGCACCAATTTTTATAAATTTTTTATCAAATGAAAGCTAAAAACACTTACTTTCATTCTCAATATAAGATATTTAAGCAAATTAAATGTAAACTCTTTTAACTTTGCCTGCTTATGCAGGCAATGATAGTTGGCAACCCTATTATTCTAGTACGTGCTGTAGGAAAGCATTTTTTTTGATAGATAAAACATTCTTAAGCACTGTAAGGTGTTAATAAGAGGTTTTTAGAACTGATTATTCTTATTGTCATAGAACTACTACTATAGGATTTATTATTACTGTCGTGAATCTCTATGGAATGTCCCTATAATATCTCCTCTAAGCCATGACAACCTTCAGAAGTTTCCTCGATATCAACAAGAAATTGATATTCACCCAGAGGTTTCCTTCTAGGATGTATAGTCACACACAAATTCTGCGATATTATATTCATATGGAACAAGAATGTTTTTAGTATCCAGTGCTCTGTCAAAAGACCGGCTATAAACCACCTGTTATACCTGAATGGTCTGATGCGTGAGCCATTACAATGTAACAAAAAAAAAAGTTGTCTCTCTATTTACAGAGCTTAGGTTACTCCAATCATTTTTGTTATTTAAGCTGGTGGCGTAGTGGGAGTGTGTCGGCTTATTAGATGAGAGCCACGATTCAAACACTAGGTTAGAGTAGGTAACATTGCCATGAAAAATCTTCTTAAAAATTTATTTTACGAAGTCAACTTGAAATTTTAGATTCCGCCAGTCATGCATAAAATTAACACACACAACATAAGTGATGTTAGAAGATAGGTTGTAATGCTGACTAAAGGGTTGTAATGACCAAAATGAAAAGGAATATAAAACTGTGGCACATGTGAATCGAAATTTGTCTTTATTGTTTGCATTAAATACCAATTAAAACATTTTTCAACAAAATTTTATGTAAACTATGCAACAATTTTATTTGCACTGTACTGTATGGTATTGCATTCATCGTACATAACTTTAATGAATTTTAATTTGTTTTTTTTTATTCAAATGTGGTCTTAATTGTGTTTATGTCCTGTGCTATCAATATTTCCATTTCATTCATTCATTTTTATTGAAACTTATTAAAAACAGGATTTTCTTTAACCAACAAAAGTCATGTGTAGTCAATAAAATGCCCTTTAAATTAGCACTCTTAAGGATATACATACATTTGTCCTTTATGCATACATACATATATGTACTCCATTGTATGGCAATACCAAATAACCAACATACATTAGATTTGCTTATTACGAGCATATAACCATCTGTCTAACAATCACTTCGTTTACCATATCATTCATGTATCCCCATACATCATACGTATATATTTACAGCAATTTTGAGAAATAAATTGTCAATATCAATCGAAAATTACATTTAATAACACAAAATGATCATCATATTCATATTCGTATTCGTATTCATATATCCCTAGTCATATATACGTAATCACAACTAATCAAAATGGGCAATAAGCAATGGAAAGGATAAAGGAAATCAAAAGCAACATCATCAGCCAGCCATCAGCCATCAGCCATCAAACATCATGACTAAAGTTATTGTGTGAATATTAAAACCAAATGAAGTTTTCATTTTCATATTCGTTCGTGTTCATATTTGTAGGCAAAGCAAGCAATTTCTTCTTCTTCTTCTTCCTGTTTTTCTCTTTTATTATTATTTTTTTTTTCTTTTCTCTCCTAAAAATGTTTAGTTTTGTAGGAAAGAAAGCAAAAAAAAAAGTTGGTTTAAATAAACATTTCTTTCATTCATTCATTCACTCACTCATTCATTCACTCACTTATTCATTCATGCCATGTCCCATGTATAATACAAAAACAAATACAAAAAGAAAACCAACTTAAAATCCTAATAACTAGTAAAATATACTTTACGAGGGAGGGTGTTTTTATTTTCTGAGTGGATCTCTCTATCCATTTGACTGTAATTTTGTCGTACGACAGACATGTGTTCTTCCGGGGTTTCTGAATTCAAAATTACTGAGTGAATGTATGCTGGGGTTTTTATTGCAATTTATGTTACAACAACTATAATAGCATATATAAGTAATGGTTACAAAAACAACATCTACTGCTACAGCTACAGCTACATCTACATCTGTAATAACAGTTACTAGAAAAACTGTATAAAACGGATATAAAAAATAAAAAACAAAACAGAATTTAAAATACAATAGTGAGGGAGAGGGAGAGAGAGAAAAAGAGAGAGAGAGAGAGAGAGAGAGAGAGAAAGAGAAAGAGAGAGCGGAAAAAAATAAGAGACACCAAAAAGAATTGTTAGCAGAAAAGTTAGTGTGGTTAAGAGCCAACTGGCTATGTGAATTCGTTGCCTGATAATTGCAAGCAATTTTAAACCGACCAAGTGAGTTACAGTGTCTACAATAAGAAAATCTATTCGCGGTTTTTTATTATTCAATTATGTTGAAGCCTATGTATGTGACGTTGTTTGAAGCTTTTTTATGACACATAAGATCACAGACTAGATCCTTAAAGTTATGTAATGAAAAGTTATTGCTAACTTAACTTACGAAATAATGAGAACTTAATGGCTAGGATGACATGAAAATAGCTTCTAGACAATAAGCTATTCTTCGCAGCCAATTTCACTCTTTAATGATCTGCTAAAATCGAAGCTTCTAATTATAGAGCATTGATGCCTAGCTGTTTTGGTTTTCTTCATAAAATTTGTATACACATGAGGTTTTTTAACCGACAAACACCTAGCTTCTCACAACACTTATGTTGTGTGTGTTATTTCATACATGAGTGGCGAGATCAACAGTTTACAGTCGACTCCGAATGAAAGATTCTTGAGAAACTTTTCGTCTCTGCTCTCCTTCCTGACCCATCCAGTAGTAAGTCCATGGAAACGGCAGATTTAAGGATCAGGATCAACTATCAAGTCGCCCTCAGAAAGTGAACCTAATCTAGCGAGAGCATTCACCGTCTAATTACCGAGTATACCCATATGCCTCGGTACCCAGCAGCGGCCCCTAAAGACTCCCTGAACTCAAGAACACGCCGTATCGTATATTTCTGAATGAATTTAATTTTTCAACTTCTAATCCCATCTACTCTTTTGTAAATGATAGAAGTACTTATCACTGGCACGATCTTATTTGGAGACTGAGTCGAAAAGTCTTTATGTTTGACGTACAGGCAACCTTCGAATGGGGACAAGTAAGCTGAGTCGATATGTTATACCATGTGCTGTTTATTAAGCTGTTACTATGGTCTTAATAGGCAATTAAGTAGCAGAGGCTTCTCTTGGGAGACGAAACTAATGGTCTGCAAGTCTATCATCCTGCCAGTGCTTATCTGTGGCACAGGAGCATGGACGCTATTTTGCAGCAATAAAGTAGCCTTGAAATTATCCAAGAGGACAGTTGTAAGTAGGATCTTCGTTTCAGTACGACTGGAATGACGTGGACCTTGTGCAGTGCATTAACATACAGTGACTGCATGAAACGGGCATGATGGGTGTTTGATGCGACGGTTTATTAAAGTCGATCTAGAGCACAACTTTGTCTTTGCTGGAATGAGCACACCGAGGCAGCCTTGTCATTGATTGTCGTGAAATAGCTAAGGTTCGCGGGAGGCAGATAGGTATGGAGAAGGATTTTAAAGGTCAATAAAGTAGGTAAGTACTGTTTACTCATAAGGCACGACATTAATATTATGTAGCATCTGTGGTTCGAAGTCAACATTAAATTGAAGGTCCCGCCACTCATGTATAAAATTAACACATGCAACATAGGTAATGTAAAAAAGTTAAAGGATTCTAATGACCAATTATGAATGGATGTTTGACGATGTACTTTTAAATTTCAAATCTGTTTAAATATTATGCTCAAACTATACTGTATCGAACATAATCGAACTTGTGCCCCTAATGGTTTCTATTTTAACTGATTTTATATGTTTTGATTTGATTATCTATTACTTCAGTTCCTTATGCAATCAATATTCGTTATCGCTATTGTTTTTTAATAATTTTCAAATGAATTCATTCAGGCAACATTTAAAAATGATTTTTTTTTTTCATATAGAAACATTGTATGGCTATGCAACATACAGAAATCCATGTCGAATATATGAAATATTTTTCCTTATGTATGTAGGTATGATAGATATAACATAACTATTGAAAAAAAAGGGGAAAAAAACATGACTCAGATATACGGTAGCGTAGTGTACAATACTATTATGCGAGGCACGTTTTTGAACATTCATTTATACTCGACAAAACTAATATTGAAGCAAACCACACTCATACCATACCATATCACACCATACCACATCTCACACACCACTCAACATGCAAGCATTGAATTCAACATTCAAATACTCATCGCCTTTCGCCGGCACATACATCCGCATGTGTCTGGCATGAAAGGATGGATGGATGACTTAAGAGATCTGGCGTGGCATGGACGGCTGGTTGAAATGCCAAACGAGGATTTATACAATGATGTTTTTGTTAGGTAATGATGTTTCCAAACGTTGATTGCATTGCCAACAACGACAACAACGGCAACAACAATCGAGCAGGCATAATAAAAACAAACAAAACAGAATTGTTGCGATGCACAAATTAAACAAAAACTGTAGAACATAGAAGGTAGAAGGTAGCATAATTTGTTAAACTGACAATGAGTTTTAAGTGGAGATAGTAAGCGAATTACATGACCGCAGTTGTAAGCCATGGTGAATAGCCATAATAGAATATGAATTTAAAATCATACACTATACATGAAATTTAAAGTCAATGTAAGAATTACATAGGCCTCAAGCAAATTTATTCAAACAGCGTCAAATCGTACGATCTCAGTGGACAGTTTACATTGATTCCACATAATAAGAACATACTCTTAAATCGCTCCAATATGCATTAACTCTGTGGCCAATTGACGTGAAAAGTTTATCAAAATGCCCGACATTCGGTGTTGACCGCTTAAACTGTAGGTCCCGCCTCTTATTGATCAGATTACCANNACAGAAGTGATGTGAGAAGCTAGGTTGTCATCTTGACTAAAAGGGTTGTAATAAGCAATTAAGTAAGGATTTGAACACTTTCAAACATAGAAAGTCAACAGCAATTTAAATTTCCTTATTCATCGGACAGTAAATTAACGGTAAATTACAAACTTGTACGAGTGTGTGTTAAAACTAAACTTTACAACCCTTGTATCAGCATTCAGGCATTAATTTGTGTGACCAATTTGATGAAAAGAAAAAAAAATTAAAAGAAAATAAGAAATACAAACTAAATCTTATCAAAAAAGGAATTGAAATTTTATTCATTGTATGTGTGGAAAACTAAATTGAAACAGAAAATAGAGAAGCGAAACTAGAAAAACACTGGAAATAAAACAAAATTTAAACAAAACTAAAGTAACACAAGAAAAAAAGGTAAAAAATGAAGTGGAAATATATAAAAAAGAGTTGTTGTTTTTGCTTTTAAATTTCCTTTTTATTTTTTACAATTTTCCCTTTTCAGACTCACACATTTGCAGCCCAGCTTAGTATGCATTTGAAAAGGTGTCTCTCGCAAATTGTTTCAAAAATAATGTGAAAAAAATTTTGTTTAATTTTGTTATTGTAAAATTGTTATAGAATATTTTCATTTTTCTGGCAGCATTTCAAAACTCCATCCAACATTTTGTACGACAACAATCACTTGTGAGGACGTTTTATGTGACCGAGTAGTATATGCTGGCCTTTGTATATTATTATTCACATAAAATTCGGTAATACTACAGATGTGCGCTTGTGGAATACCCAGAGACAGCACTGTAACTTGTTGATAGATTATAACAGTATCAGTCTGGCAATACTGTTAAACAATTTTCATCTGAAGCATTATGCAGCTTGTCATTTACGAGGATAAAGAATTTAACAATCGAAGAACCCCAGAAATAATTAAAACTTAAAGGCAAATTAAAAGTTACACATACAGTCAGTTTTTATGCATTGCGAGCTTAGAAAGAAGCGTGAAGATCCTGGAAGCTTTACAGATGTAATCTGTACATCATCGGAACGCACACCCTGTTGCTTCTGTTGCAGAAAACGTAGCAGATAAACCGATTTCTTAAAATGCATGTCATTCGATGCAATCGATCAAAATTTTTAAAAGTTCTGAAGCTCATTTTCCACCGTATGCTTAGGTCAACAAGAAAAATTGTTAGAGGAACCCAGAAATGATTATGAAAAAGCTGGGCGGTGCCTTTTGAATGCTTTTTTTTTCGAAAACAACACTTTTGTACTCAGTTTAATGCGCTTTGACCCTATGAAAGCCTTTTTTATATTATATTGTACACTATGTGACCTCAACAAGACTAGCTACGAAGCACAAACGATTTTATTTTCTTGCATGAAAATTTTCCAGCAAAATGTATTTCACATTTTGACGATATTCAGTCATAATCAATCAAAATCTTTTGAGAGATTTGACATCGTTAGACTTTATTTTGAGGGCTGGGTTTTCTAACAAATATGAGAATTCCACGCTTCAAGATTACTGGTTTGTCGGCACAAATTAATGTCAACTTAATGCTATAGAAAGTAATGTAAAGGCATTATATCGCACGAACGAGGAGGCTAATGAATAGGACCACTTCGTCCAAGTAGTCACTAATTTAATTTCATAATAAATCAATACATAGGCTCACTGTATGGCAACTTACGCCGTCTGATTGAAACGAAATGTCGTTGATAATTCGGTGATTAAGTTGTGAAATCAAAAATTCAGTCAGCAGACTTGATAGCGCACTCCGTTCATGGCAGCTTCTTAACTAATTTAAAAGAATTTTCGGGAAAAGGTCTAGACAGTATGTAAACTACACCAAGTAGTTAATTTCAATGGTCATAGTCTAGTAGGTAGTGTGTTGCCTTATTAAACGTGAGGCCATGTTGCAAACCACAGATCAGACATCTCCAACAAAACGAAATTTAAAAAAAATATTTCCTTGACAACTTCCTCTCAGCAGATTTACGGCAAAAACTCAAAGTCTAAATAAAATTGCCATGAAAAGTTTCCCAAAAGATCTGTCGGCCAAAAATAGACTTTAAACTGTGGATCCCGCCACTCATATAAATAATTAGCACACACGACATAAGTGGTGGTAGATCCTAATGCTGACTGAAGGATTGTAGTGATTAAGTATGTATGCAGGTATACATGAGTTTTTACTGCCTTAACAGGTGCTTTTCTTGGACAATGAAACCAATACTCTACTCACTCACTCCTCCCCATGCTACACAATGGCACAGGAGCATGGATGCTCTTTCACACCAATGGAGCAGCCTTGATATTATTCGAGAAAAAAGTTCTTCTTCAGATCATCGGTCCAATAAGTGTTGAAGGTTGTAGTTCTGACTAAGGGATTGTAATGACGAATTATGCATGTATTTTTGCGATTTGAGGATGAAGCTTTTCGCTGCAAATACTAGGATGATTTAGTTGACCAGTCCACTTTACGATAATCTATGAATTTTATGTTCAAATTCCTAAATTTTCATTACTTTGAATGCATTGTTTTGACATTAAGTGGTTCGTAAGCAGAAATATGAACAAACCATGTCGGTTGTTCTCATGCATTTAAAAACCATTCAGCCTAGGAAAACCTTTATGAAACCGGATTTTATGTGAACAATACCTCATGGTTTTAACTGTTTTATTGAAATTTTTTTTTTGAAATTATTTTTAATAAAAAAAAAAAAATAAAATAAAATAAAAACACGGAATAAAAAACCATAACAAAACAAAACAAATGTTGTATTTCTTTTAAAAACAACTTCTAGAACGTAAAGGAAAAAAGAAAACTGGAATGGAATTTTTTTTTATAAATTTTTGGTTTGGTATCTCACAGATGCATAGACAAACGGACAAAAAGTACACACACATGTCTTTATACGAATTTGTTTCAATTTAAAGTTTTTGCTTTTGTTTTTCGAAGGTAAATATCCAGATTGTTATTTCATTTTTCCGGTTTTTTTGCTTAAATGGATGGTTTTGTCGACAAATGGAAATTTTGAACAATTAAAATCTGTGTTTATGATGTTTTTTTTTCTATTCTCTTTTCGTTTTTTTTTATGGAAATTAAACAATGTTCAGCTTAATTGGATTTAAAGTAGCTTCCATTAAAACAAAAATTATACAATTTATCCTTAAGTCCTGCCTTGCAAGGAAAACTATATCCTTTCACCAAATAAAAGGTGGAAAGTGAAAAATGCAAATAAAGAAGAAAAAGTTAAATTATCTGCAATTAAAATTAGAAAAAAAAGAAATAAATAACACTTGTTCCATGTCTGTCTGTGTTGTGGTAGAACAATATCATAAAAACCTTCTGTAACCTTGGCAGCTTTGAAGTTGTGAAATGTACGTAGCCACTGTTGTAAGCAAACAATTTTATTTCAAAATTAAAATTCATTAGCAAAGTTGGAACTTTTTTCAAACAGCGTTTGAGCTTAAAGCATTTGTAACTCTTACAAAGCTTGTAAGCTTTGTCTCAATATAAAAGGGTGGACCCTTTAAAAATTTAAATTTAAAAATGCAAATTAAAACAAAAAATGATTTGAAATTTTTATCAAATTTATTGCGGTTAGAAATGGAAGATTATTTCATTCATATGGCCGCCGCTGGCTGGCCTCACTGTGCCTCATTCAATTTAACCAATTTTCGTGCACTTTTTCCAGTGTATGGGTTCTTACATCGGCAATGGCCTATTGGCCTTCAAATGCTCAATTGTGTCTGGACCACAGAAAATAGTCCAACGGTGTCAAATCACTATTTCTTGTCAGCCATTTAACATCACCATTTCGGCTAATTAAACGGCCATCAGACACTTGACACAATAAATCGATTGTGTTATGAGATGTTTACACCATACCGTTGAAATCAAAAATCGTTCACATTAATACCATGATACTATGATGCGATAGGTGTCTCCTTTGCCCGTAATTGTTGCGTCGTCCCCATTTTTAAAGAAATATGGGCCAACGATGTCTCCGCTCCACAAGTTGCATTAAACAATCAAACTCGTTATCAGTGTATTGGCTTCTATATGACTACGTGAGCTCCAAAAACGGCAAGTTTGCTTTGATTATGATCGTGGAGGTCGCCATTAGCCCAATAAATCCCATCTTTGCTTAAGCGTAAATCGATTTGTTACGTTCAGTGGAGATAATCTACTGAATTTTATGACAGAATAGAATGACAGAAGTGTAGCCAGATTTAACGATGATGGCCCAGCTAATATTTTTATAGATCAACACTAACTTAATAGGGTCAAATAGTTTCGGAGACATGTTCGGAGCGTTTTAGTTCCATGGCCTGTTGTAGAATCTTGCTGGTAAGTGTACGTTTGATTTTGCAACAGAAAATTTCTTTGTAAATATTGGTTATTGCCTCGCACACCAACCACATTTTGTGTGTTTTGTTTTTTAATTTTATACATGCTTGGAGGGACCTACAGTTTAAAGTCGAGTCCAAACGATAAAGGTTTGAAAAACTTTTCGTGGCAATTTTATACACTCTCAGAGTTTTTACTAGAAATCTAGTGAGAAGAAATTGTTTAATAAGCCAATGCAGTAGCCACTAGGCTACAGCGACTTCAGAGATTAATTTCGAGAATTACTTTTGAAAGAATATGACTCTGTGTCAGTTAAAGACAATTACGTGCAGGAAATAGTCACTTTGTCGGGATGCATTGGCTTTTTTCTCAATTATTCCTGGGTTCTTTGGGTCCTAAATATTTTAATTTTGCTTTTTGTCTTAACCAGCTATGAGTTTCTTCGTTGATGAAGCAGCTGTGTATTTGAGGATGATTAATTCATTTATGGTAGGCACCTAGTTAACGCTATGAAAATATGCAAGGGCATGCAGTAGTAATATGTCAGGGGCTGGTCATGTGTTGCAAAATCGGTAGAAACCTGTTGAAAAAAATTTAAGTTGAGAAGTTTTGCCTTTAACACCTTAAACTTCAGGCAATGATTCGATAATGAAGTGTCTAAGGAGTACTTGATTTCAGCGTATTCTTGGCTCCAAGGAAACCAAGGCTAGAGCTAAAGAAAGTGATTCTGATGTCCTTCGCCTTCGTTTTTTAAAATAAAAACTTTCAACATTTTTACCACGTATTCTTATTCAAAACGTATTCAATTTGACTGATTAAAGCATCAAATTTTATTTTCAAACGCATTATTTAATTTGTTTTTAACTTGTTTTTAACATGAAACCAAAGAATGTAATTTTACCTCCCCTTGCTCCAGAAAATCTTATCTCATTTAACCTGATGCCATTTAATTCTTGAAGGCTGTGCTGTAAATATGTATACATTTACACTTCTTTTCCTAACCTTTGACTGCGAGGCATTTATAGCTGCTAATCGCTTGAAATATGGTCATGCTTCTATAATATACCCCCCTCCCCCTCCCACCATTTGTTTTTCATTTTCTAAAACGATGAATTTATTAAATTTAACGTTTAACTTTTTTGTTGTTATTTTTTTTTTATTTGATTCTCTCAACTATAATGTTGTTTAATAAAAGCTTTAAATTGTTTTTTATTATTGCCTTTTAAGAGAGAGAGAGGGAATATACAGACAGCCAAATCCATTAAGTTACAGACTGTGGTAATAGATTCACCTGCTATTTGTGACACTTGTTGTCCTGCCATACACTTTAATACACTGTGTTGTAATATGTTTTTTATGTTGGCCATATGAGCTACATTTAGAGAGGTGGTATGATTGTTAATAGATTTGATAAGTTAATCATGAAATTTTAATAGATTTTAAAGCCTTAGGCTGGATTTTGGTTCAGAAATTATTTAAAAATGTTGTTTAAAACAATGAAAAAGAAGTAGCACCTTGTGTTCAAATGAATTAAAGCCTTATCTATAACGCCTTTAAAAGTCAGCTTAACTGCAGTTGTATTTGTGTTTTTCTCTCTTTTTCTTTGTCTTCTCCTTCCTCAGCTGCCGTATTTACCTTTTGCCTTTGGCAATATAACTGAATATGAGAAACAATGTTTACCTTCAGCAACAATAATAAAAGCCAACTCAACAAAGTAACTTTCCCTAGTTTTGTTAACTTTTATACAAATGTCTCGCTGCCAACCATTTCCAGTGTACGAGTATAGTTACACTGGCAAGCAAAAGTAAGTGAATGTTCAGCATCACTTTTACAATATTTTCCTTTTTAACAAAATTCCCTTGATTTTTGTTAAGCAGTGTATACCATATAAGGTTTATGATAACAAAGTAACAACGTGAGCAGCCCGGTAACCAACGGCATCAGGGCCGATGAGTATTGTATGCTTTGCGTATGACACCTTGAAAACTCAACCACCCCCTCCCCCAACCAATATAAAAGAGACTGAAATTGTTCTGTTACAGTTGCCTTAGAAACGTCAATATTGGACTTTGTAAAGCAATGCTCTCACTTATAAAGATACATACAACTACATACATACATACATACATACATACATACATACGTACGAAATATAATATTTACAAATACCAAAACATTAATAAAAAAAAAAATAGCATAAAACGTATATTGTTTGTATTTCGGTTTATTAATTTGTGCTACAATTTAGAAATGAGCATAAGAGTAACGGTACTACGGTAAAAACTAAAGAAAGAGAGCTTGAATAAAGAATGAAAGCAAGTATAGAAATAAAAGGAATCTTAGAAATTACTCTAATTATGATGGGTTGTTTTTGGGGGTTGAGTATAGGAATGAATAAATGGTTTTTATGCACCCTACACTCCCATTCTTATTGGGATAGTACACATGTGGTCCTTGTGTTGCCTTTGTAAGACATTAAAAGAAAAAACGTTTGTATGAGAAAACTTTTTTTATTTTTATTGTCATAAAACATAAAGAAACATGCATGCATACATACATACATAATTGGTCATTACTATCCTTCAGTCAGGATTACAACCTCGTACGATTTATGTTGTATGTGCCGACTCCGAACAACAGATTTTTAAAGAATTCTTCATGGTTATTTTATTCACTCACACAGTCAGCGAAAAAAATATTTTTCCATTGAACCTTGACCTCAAGTCCAAATAAACTACGGTGACTTCAGGCATGAAGAAGTTTTTTTTTTTGTTTAAATTATTGGAAGGCCATCAGTCTGACTTTAATAACGTTTCCTTATAATGAAGTCCTGCGCAACATCAACTGGCATTTTTATTTGAACACACAGTTTATTTTTATCAAAAGAACTCTCTCATATGCTAGGGGATCACAGCCGATGTCTCTGTGTTTGAGAACTTCAAAAAACTGTACCATAGTCTAGAAATAGGAGTGGAGCGGAGACATCCATTTTCAGGGCTGTTTTACTACATTCCTGAGCCAGTTAACGACAACAACGCATGCATTTTCGTGATCCAAAATCTTCTTGCGAAGTCGCCGTAGTGTAGTAAATAGTGTTTTGGCCTATTAGACGAGACGCCACGGTTCAAATCCAAAGTCAAACATCTTCAACAAAACGAAATGTGAAAAATACTTCTTCAGTGACTTCCTCTCAGTAGATTTGTGGGTAAGAAAATTGCCGTGAAGCTGTAAATCCCGCCACTCATGTATTAAATTAACACACACAACGTAGGCTGTGTAAAAACTAGGTCCTACTCGTGGCTGAAGGCTTGCATTGACCAATAAAACAGAAATACATTATGATGTAGGGTATCATACGGGGTCATATACGACCGACTATAACATCAATCATGTTATTGTTGTTGTGCTATTTGTAAAACAAATTAAAATACAAAAAAAAAAGAGGAAATCCTTAAAATACAACACTTTTACTATGTTATCCTTTATTGTCGCGCTGTTACCCTTGTTTAAACTGCTGGAAAGCAAATGAAATTGTAACAAGTTGTTGTTGTTGTTGTTGTTGCTGCTGTAACAGCGACTATCGACTGCTGTATGATGTTAATGATGTAAGCGAGATGTTAACAATTCTAACTCCAACAATTATCATAATAATAATGACAATGATGATGATAATGATGATAACGTTGATAATGATGGAAATAAGAAAATATTTTGAAACAACGCTTGAAGTGTGTAAATATTTGTGAAAATTATTTTGTATGAGCATTTTATTGTTCTGTTTTTGTTGAAAGTTAACAAATAGAACAACTTTCAAGTGTTTTATTAAAAATTAATTGAAAACGTTTAGTTCTACAAGGGGATGTACAGCAGTGAATAGATTTTCGAAATGAAACCGAAAACTTTGGTGTTTTATTTTCAGTTTTGTTTTACAAGACGCACAAGGTGAAGGGTATTTGGCAAATCAAATCAATTAAAATATTACAAACTATGTGAAGCATATTCTTTGAAAGTGATTCTAAACAATTCACTTAACGAACATAAAGGCAGGCTAATTTGTATTTAAAGAAAGAAGAAAAAAAAAATGACGTCTTTGTGTTAAGACACAAGGAGGATTAGTCTTAAGTTTCAAAGAAAAGAATGCCTGACTGGAATTAATTACCATCAAAAGACTGTAGTTTTTAATTTCAGGCCTAAGATGGGGAAATCAATCGCTACTAACCCAAAAACATCATGTCATTAGCTGATTTAAGTTCATTCGAGCATAAACTTAAAAGACAAAAACTTCTCTTATAGAATTCACAACACCAGTGTTGTCTAGTCAACATAGAAACTAAAAATTTAAATTTGATGTTGAGTTTCTTCTAGTTCTGTCGGTTCTTACGCCACGACCTAGCTTCTTACGCCAACCTTGTTGAGTGTGTTGATTTTATACATGAAAGGCACGACCAACTGTTTCGCTTTAGAAAGCCAGTTTTTGATGAAATTTTGCATGGAAATTTCATTTGCTTTCATAGCTTTTGCCACAAGACTGCTGAGAGGAAGTTGCCTAAGGAAATATTTTTTAGTAACGTGATCCTTTAGTATTCAATCAGCATGAAACGTTGATTGCAGTTAATAATTCAATAAATTTTTATGTTTTTCAATGATTATGAACATCGTGTTTTGGTTTAAAAAATATTTTCACAGCTGTTAGGTTACGTTTGTGGGTAGCTTGCCGGTAACAAGCAAGTTCACTTGGTAAGCCATACGGCCCCTAGTGTTACCGAATGTAAGGTAAGCCTCCCTGTTATGATCCGTTAGTGCTGGGTTTGAAGCGAATCAGTTCTCTTAGCGTCACATTCACTACCATATACCCAGATCTTCAAACATTCTGTCACACAAAACCGGATGGTGTCTGTCTTGAATTGCACTCGCATAAAAGATGTTGCACTGATTTCGTTTCCTCAATGCCATGGCAGCTTCTGCACTAATCCATTATATGTAGGGCAGACCTTCACAGCTGTCACTATATATAATGAATACGAAACATAAACATCAGGAATCTCTTCATTCAATTCAAACTGACCATATGGGAAATCCTAGCTGCAAAGCAATCATCAACCTGTTTATATAGCTCGGAGTTACAAGGTAATTGTACTACTCGAACAGGAATTTACATTTTGAAAATAAAATCCAAATTATGTTTTACAGTAGAAAGCGATAAGAATTTCTTAATCGATACCATAAGTATAGGCATTCAATTGTGATACTCAATATCACAGATTGAAGGTTAAGCTGACAAATTATTTTCCGATCATAACAAACGTACTATTGTTTCGAGATTTTGCAGAGGAGAAATGACAATTTTAGTTGAAACAGTGCAATATTGGCCTGAAATACGGATACTACTAGATTAAGTCAAGGACAAAGTTTCAACATTCGTTCTTGGCCATATATGATATGAAGCGGATATCACAGGCAAATTTTAAATCGTTAAAGATTAATTTTTATTTGTTATTGGATTGGAGGGAATATTGCTAGACTCTGCTGTATATGAAGAAGAGGATTGACATACTTCTCTCTTAAAATCGCATGGCCTTTCATTGAAAATTAGCGATTCTGAAGGACCCTGTAGTTTTAGTTGGAGTGCTGAAAGATTTGAAAGTACCACAAATGATTTCTGCTGCAGTTATGGTTGCGACAAAGAGCCAACAGTTCTCTGCTCTTGTCATAGAGAGACTAATGTATTTAACCTCTCAATTTCGAACATCTTTGACAGGGCTCTCTAATATAAATGTTACTGCAATGGCGAGGGTTATTTAACACTCGGGCTGGTGATTGCTATATCACAATGCTGCTAAATGCTCACCTTAGTGGAACATCTCTTCTTAAATTCAGTCCACAATCTTACCTAACCAGAGCTATGTATTTAAAAGAAATTTGTTTCTAAATAGCGACCTAGCCTTGAATCCGGCAACCTATATTTTCGGCATCATGTCGTCGTTCTTATCAAAAGAAAAATGCAATTTTTGACGTTACTGAATACGTGTAGCATTTTATTAAACAAATTTAATTATGGGCCGATCGATAGCATTTAAACAGCAGCTGAATAGCCTTTAGGGATTGCAGCCATCAGCATCAGCAAAAACAAAACAATTCATTTGAATAAAAGAAAAAAAAAAAATAAAGCAAAATCTATAAACACTTACAGGCGGAAACCGTGGAGGTAACATAAAAATGGCAAAACTTTTTTGAAATATTCATAACAACTTCTATTCAGAAATCTAAACAAAAATTCTTTTTTAATAAAAATTCTAATAAAATCCTACTATACATTGGAAAAACCAAGAATTTTCAAAGAACAAAAAAAAAAGTGTTGTGTTTTTATAACTCACTGTACCTCTGTATTTTGATAGAAAAAGTTCTTCTCTCATTTCACTTTTCCACATGACAACCACATAATGCCAGTTAAGGAATGTTAAGCCACAACATTTCATTCTTAACATTTACGAGTTGGAAAAAACAACAACAACAACAACAAACAAAAATATTTCAAAAAAAAACGAAGGACAATAACGAACAACAAGAGATTAAATTGGTCAAACTGGATGTGGAAAGAAATCAGAACAAAACAAAACAAAACAGAACAGAACAGAACGGAAAAAAATGAGAAAGAATTGAAGGAAGTTTTATGAACGTACAGAAAAATAAATTCTTTTTTTTTTTGTTTTTTTGTTATGTTTTTTTTTATCTTGTTTTGAGAAATTATGCAACCAGAATAACCATTGCAATACATTAATCTGATGATGGAAATGGTGAAAAATATTATGAGAATAACTGTAGCAAGACAATTGTGTCGAAAAGTTCATGGGTCAACTATACGAAACATAAATAAAAGTATTGTTCACATAATATCCGGCCAAACAACTGCAGAATAGAGCATCTCTGTTAATTCTTACAAGAGTTCATCACCTGGTTTAACATTTATATCGTATACACAAGCGCAATGAGACAGACAAGTGGTTTCAGAACAATGTCTGATGGAGCGGTACTGGTATTGGCTTAAACAATAAAGATAGACATATTGGCGGATATACTTTCGCCATCTCGAGTACCCAGTACAAATAGCAGCTATAAAGCCAGAGGAACGAAGGATTTTCATGCACATATGGTAGAAAATGAACATTTCATCTTTTCCTTAATATAACCCCTTGAATGGAGAACGAATATTGCAATTCTGGTCATGAATGCTTCAGGAAATCTCTGCACTGATTTGGAAATGATATCTCCCTTATATTCCCAAGCTGTGTAGATGAGTAGGAAGATTCGGAGCGTATTCTTATAAGCTACCCCAGATTTATACGGCCCGGAGAAACGAGCTTTGCACCAAACCGGCGGCTTATGTGGGAAATGTTGAATTCTGGAATTTTATGAAGGCAATACTGTCAGCGAATGGCTTAGGTTATACTTGAACTCCGTAGGTTGCAGGTACGAAAGCAAACTTTAATTTATTGTGAAAAAGCTTTAAAGTCAATCCGCTCTTCGATGTAATGTCTTACGGCAGTAACGCGATATATAGGGGGTGGGGTTAGTACATAGGCACCAACGATGATGAATCCTGCACACTTTTTGTTGAAACAAAAGTATCTTTCGAAGATTCCCACCGCCGGGTCAAGACAAAAAAAAAATCAGAATTACACCCTAGTACCACTTATGTTGTGTGTATTAATTTTATACATGAGTGGTGGTGGCACCCACAGGTTCGAAGGACTATTTTTTTCCCCAGAAACTTTTCATAGCATTTTACTGCCTTGAAGTTTTTATTAGAAATCTGCTGAGAAGAACATGATGAAAAAATATTTTGTCATTGTATTTCATTTCTTCGAGATGTTGGGCTGGGCTTTGAACCACGGCCTCATGTTAATAAGTCAACACACTACCTAGTGAACTGCGGCCATATTTAGTACATAAAAGTCATTCAAATTTCAAGAATTTATTCACTCACAGTCTTCTTTAATTAAAGTAAAATAATCGTAGTCTAGGAATATTGTTCAACCAAAAAATTTTCTTCTGAGAGTTTTTGGTCAAAGGTAGAGACCTAGTAAAGGTCTACTGAATAAATCAATCAATTATTTCGATAGAAAGCTTATTTACTTGTTTTCTCAATTTTATAATACTGCTTATGACAACTTTAATATGCCGTTACTAGGTATGCTGTATGACGTAATATATCTTCACTAACTAGTGAAATGGAAATTTAAAGATCAAAATTAAAAATTAATTTCTTTTTATAAATCCTTTAGAATTCATAAACATATGTATGTATATTTATATGTACGGTAACATATTATTTATCAATTTAAATGCTGTTCATTATTCAATGCTCGTAAATCATTTAACCTTTTTCCCCCCCAAAATAAAAGAAAATTAATTAATTGCGGTTTGCAAAAATTGACTTGCAAAGATTTTCCCAAATCAAAAAATATAAAACGTTATGAGGTCTATTGTCAGACCACCACCTATACAACACGGAAAGAAGAGCACACAAAACAGCAAAAGCAGCGAATCCAACATAACAGCCAGCAAGCAGCAGCACAGCAGCAGCGCACGGGTAAAAACTAAACAATTAGTCAAGATCCGCCTTCTAAGAGAGAAGAGAAGAGAGAGAGAGAAAGAGAGTGAATTTGTCCAATTGCAATATTTTTTTATTTACGACATGCAAATGAGTGAAACACGACAACCTAAACCAACCAACCAACAACAACAACAAACACTGAAATACCATTACAGTACCATGGTTTAAAAAAACCCCCGCTTTTTTGAGAGGGGAAAACAAGAAATGAAAAATAAGAAAGAAAAACATCGTTTATCCTATCAACGCAATTGAACACATGATTGACAGTTTTATCTTTACTTTGTTTCTTCTATGCCTGTTTTTTATTTTCCTTGTTGCCTTTTCTTTTATACAAAAAGGTTCTATTTGGCTTGTGTAGTTAAGTTCTTTGTGAGTTTTTTTCTCTCTTTAGTTTCAATATCCTATTCCTCCTGCGGTATTTAAACTTATAACTTTAAGATTCTTAAATAATTATGCCTGAAGGCGGTTCGATTTATCATCTCCATTAAAAAGATTTTCTCAAGCAATAGGTTAGCATATGTTGACTTTGGACGGGATACATAGCCTGATATGTCTTCTTATGTAAAATTTATCGACTTTGATGGAAGTTTGTCGTGCTTAGGATAACGTATTAAAAAAAAAAGAAAAAAAAATTAAATTCTAAATGCTATAACGGGAGATAGTAGTCAGATATGTTAAAAATAGCGGCCTCTAGTGTATCCCTTGAAAGGTTTATTTGAAGATAAATAATACAGACTGCTGGCGTCTTTTTAAGGATTTTAAGTCCTCTGTACACTTGGGACATGAGTAGTCATATGGATTCGTAGCAGAATGTTTTGACTACTCACTGACGACATGAGACCATGAGAATAATCATGATGTTGTTAAACTGTGGTTATTATTAAAGAGTTTTTTAATCATCGCAACAAATTTTTGCATGTCTTCGCAAATCTATTATAAGCACCTTAGCTTTCACCAACTGATATATTTTCAGTAATTTGCCTATGCTTTTGTCATTAAAAATTCCAGGATATTTCTTGATGTCAATAAAAACAATTCACTTTCCAATACCTGATGTTCACTCAAGTATTTTCTTCAGAAACGCATTAATGATCACAGCTACCAAACAAGTGTTTTCATGATTCATTCTTATTATCATGGAGATGATTTTCATTCTGAACAAGTGCACTTTAAGGCTACAGTCAGTCCTGTCAGAAGACAGTCTCCAATCTATTTCCGATGCGTGACTCCTGTCTCGTCCCATTGTAATTTCCTATACCTCTTAGATTGGAGAAGAGCCTTTGTATTGCTCTTTGCCTTAAGGACCATAGGGTTGATACAATAGGAATTTCCTTTCCCTAAAATGTGATATTTTGTCTGTGTTTAGCCACAGTATGAGTTTCAGAATACAATTTTTTCCATTTAAGCTGGTATTTACAGAGATATTTAGTTATTCCATCGCTTCCAGAATTACGACCTAGTTTCTCACACCATGTATGTTGTGTGTGCATTTTATACAAGAGTGACAGGCCCTTCATGGCAATTTGTTCTCTCAGAATTTTTGCCAGCTGAGAGGAGGTGGCCGAAGAAATAAATTTGTATTTATCGTAACGTTTGAGATGTTTGATCCAGGGTTTGAACCGTGGTCTGATGTCTAATAAGCTAACGCACTATCTGTTAGACTACGACGACACAACCTGGCATTTGGTCTACTTTGTTAAGTCCTAGCATGATAAAGTTGTCTAATGCTGCCAAAAATACAGTGGTTTTTGAAACAATGTTGCCGCAAGGAAACAGCATCAATGTAAACTTTTTCCAAGCTGGCATTAGGTAGATATGTAGAGGTGGCTGCCCATCCAAGAGAATTGGAGGGACACACTTAGGTCGCAAAGTGGCCCATTGTGATACCACAGTTCTGCGTTATCCCGTAGCCTCGAAACCACTCGGAGCTCTTGATGAAGATATTTAGGCTGTAAATATCGGCCCTTGAGAGTTCTTCCAGATTATCCATGTGATAAGCACCCAAGTAGTTCTTTCTTCTCTGATATAGACCCGGACATATACCCAGAAGGTGAGGGACAGTCTCCTCCTCTTCCTGCAGAAGTCGTTAGAAAGGTGACCAAGACCAATGCGTATTGCATGCGTACTCATAATACAATGCCCTGTAATGACTCCAATAACCATACTGAGCGCGCTCCTTTGAAGTTTTAGGAGATTTTTTGCGTGCCCTTCACGCAGTAATACTGTGTTTATTAAAGTTCGATTACCATAAAAAAAATATGACTACCACTTATGTCCACCACTGTACATAGCTTTCTCTGTCTCTTATTGCTGTTTACAGGTAAAACAAAAACGGTTTCATTGGTTTCAAATTGTAATCAAAATTGAATTTTCTCACTGGAATTGTTTCTAGTTCTTCCATGAAAACTAAAAACTCAATCTATGCCACACATTTATGTGTGTAAGTTTGTGTTGCCATATTGCCACCTCAGTTTTTGTCGCTTGTTATCTAACGCGATTGATAAATTTTGTTTGTTTCTTTTGTTTTGCATTGTGCTATACTGGGTTGTGTTGTTTTGTGTTGTTTTGTTGTGGTTGTATGGTGTCAGTGTGTTAAAAAGTAGTTTAAATACGTTCAAGTGTTCACATTAATAATTTTACTCCAGAGACAGATTCATTACAATGTTGTTAACAACACAACAAACTGTTCTTGTTGTTCTTGTGAAACATACAACCAACATATGTATGTTGCTGGTGGATTGCAAATGTTTAACAAATAATACAAGGAAGCGAGCAAGCAAGCACTGTGGGAATTATTAGAATTGATAGTCATTATATGCATACGTAGGTAGACATGTATGTGTATGTAGATGACTGCAAGCAAACCCAGACAAGCTGAGTAGCATATCGGTGGAAATAGTACGACAATATATTGTTGATTAGGCATTTATTAGCCTTAGTTTTATAAGTTAATTGTTTTTAAATATTTTAAAATCCATTTCCATAAATAATTAAAGAGTGGAGAAAATATTTTGAAAGACATAATAGTCCAATACATACTAAGCTAGACTATTACGGTGAGAGTTGTAAGTTCGTGTTAAGAGAGACTGTAGTCTGTTAGCGCATAGTCCCTCTAATAGTAGCATGAATAATTCACTCACATCCGACATACGGTCAATATCCGAATGGGAACGATTTTAATACGGAAAAGTCGCCGTAGTCTAGTCGGCAGTGTGCGGGCTTCTTTGACTTGAGGTCACGATTCAAACCACGGCTCAGACATCTCCCACAAAACGAAATGTCAAAAATATTTCTTCGGAGACAGCCTCTTAGCCGACATCTGAGAAAAACTCTGCCATTAAAAAGTTTTCTACAAATCTGTCGTTGGGAATCGACTTTAAACTGTAGGACCTTGCGACACTCTTGTATAAAATTAACTCACACATAATTAATTGGATTGAAAATAGGCCTTAATACTGACTGAAGGGTTATAATGACCAATTATGTATATGCACGTATGTATAGAATGCGCGAAAGTCCTTGGTGTTATTTATTGACATACAATTGCAGCAATTAGCTTGCGTCGTCTGTATTGATGGTTGATGTAAATATTAGAGAGTCAGAAGCTCTTGATATTCTTGGCATGAAAATTCGTTTTTCAAGTAACGAAATCGACATTCAAGTGCCTCGGTTTCTTCACTTCATCTGATCTTCTTACTATTTACACCACACTTATATTCGACCGCAAATGGAATACAACTCCCACATATGGGTCGGTGTCTCGAAGTATAATTTGAATGCTTTCGATCGCTTACAGAAGAGAAGGGAGGCGCTCATTAATGACTGTTGGGTATCCAAAGCTATGGATTCATTCACCGTTTTATAGCTACTATAACACATTTTGCTCCAGCGAAATAAGAGTTTTGTTTCTAAAAATCATGAAAATAATGTGATGTAGGTCACACTCGTCTTTCTCTCAGAGCACATGCGTTTGTGGTCGTTGGGCAAGATTCGTTCTTCAGCCAGACTATGTGGAACTCCCTATCTGCAGAAGTCTGTCCTGTCACTTATAAAGTAAAGATATTTAAATCTAGTGCCTACAAACACTACACCCTCTTTTCTCCTTCCCATAACTTATTTTACTAGTTCCAACACAAGGCACAGTGCTATATGATTGATTACTTGGGTGTGAGATAGTTTTTCATTTAAAAGCCACACAAAGGCAATCGTTCTACAATGGATTCATCATAACATACTAGACTCAGAATTCCAGTAAAAATAGAGGAATTACCAACATGATCTTTTCTTGTATGTGCTTGATCTACTGCACGTTTACTAACTTCAAAAGGCATACACTACCTAGCTTCTCACATGACTTATGTTATGTCATTTTATACATGAGCGGCAGGACCTACAGTTTAATGTCGACTCCGAACGATAGATTTTTGAAAAACTTTACCATGGCAATTTTATTTATTTTCAGAGTTTTTGCCTGAAATCTGCTAGGATGAACACGTCGAAGAAATATTTTTACATGCTTCGTTTTGTTCGAGATGTCTCAGCTGGGATTTGAACCGTGACCTCACGTCTAATAAGCCAATATACTGCCTACAACAACGGAGCAACTTAACGGGTGATATTTTGCTATTAGAAAAGGATTCATAACATGCCTGATTTCCAAGAATATTGAGTAAGATTTACCACTTACCATTTCATCAACGTAGGTAGGTAGGTTAGAATGGTAGGGCTAATGTCAAAAGCTCCCTTGAGCACGCATAGCGGCCCGTTGTGACGCCAGAGGTGAACGCAACCTCTGTACTGGCCAAGTTCTCCAAAGTCGGGGGAGAAGGAGTTGGTCAGCGCAAGGGCTGCATATTATAAAGCACGACTACCCTACGTTGGAAAACCAGCCCGAAAATTTTATAAACTAAGCTATGTTCTTGATATCAATGGACGATAGCTCCGTCAAGCTGACAACGGTTTGGGGAACCAAATATCCTATGTCTGCGCCTTGCAAGAGTTGAAAATCATCAATGCAACAATACTTACAAATCATTGAGTTTTATTAACCAAATCTTGTTGTCTAAAAAATGTGGTTTGTATATCGAAGACTTATCTTCAAATGACAACGGATGCGTTCTCAAATAGAATTGTCGAATATGTACAATAGCCGGAATCAGTTTAAGAGCTGCTGTTTGTATCGTTGTATCATTAGATTATTTCTTTACAATATAACTGGGAGAAATGGCAACGATGAACAAAGTAGTCACGTACTAATCAACACCACCAAGTTTACTGCCTGCAATTCATTTCCTTATGTTTAGTGAATTGAAATTATGGTTGTAAAGGAAGGGTACCAGTCCACCAAAAATCTTTTTTTTTTTCAATTTTTTTTTACATCATTTTCGCGTGAAATTTTTTGCTTCACTAGCTCTACTTACCTTAATTATTTTTACATGAAAAAATTATAAAAAATTGCATCAGAAATTAATTTATTTAGCATGGGTTGCTCATAAGAGCATGAGCTTAAACCATAATATTTTCCAGCTTATTGGTTTTTATCTGATATGAAGAGACGACATACCACACTGCATAACAGCAGTGTTCTTGACCAGTAAAAGTTTGCATGAACAATTTGTGAATTTCTTTTTTAACCCTTATGTTGCTCATAAGGAAAGAAAAGTACTTTAGAAAATTGAAATTTTGTGCACAGTGCTTGAGCAGAATATACTGTGAGGCATAACATATGACGTTAGGACCCAGATCATCACATTTTGTTTAAAAGAAGTTGATCATCATCATCCATATTTGGACTGTCCGATGGCATGTCCAATGTCTTTCTGTCTATGAGGCCGCCACCCATACCAAACGCTGACGTTTTCAATGGCTGTCGAATACGATGAGAATGATCCATGCCTAGACTAACACAGTGATAACTGTTACTTAAGGGTTAAACAGAATTTCAAAATTTTCCTTTAGCGTAGCAGCTGAAATTCAATGGAGCTTAATTAAATGCCTTAATAGTCTCATAGCAACATTTTTAAACGTACAGGAATTGTCCCGAAAAAAAAAAAAATTTTTTTTTTAAATAAAATTAATTAAATTTAATTTAAAAATGTTACTATTAAGTTGGCCGCATTCTGTTTGCTTGCAGTTTATGGTACAAAAATTGTTCGCTTTTTTTTTTGTTGCCAATCATGTCATACAGAAAAAATGCCACAAAATATAATGTCATGGCCACGTACACCTTCTTCTGTGTAGAACGAGACTCGAAGTCATCTCTGCTATATAACAGTGACGGTATTAATTATGGCACAAGAGAAAAAAAGGGAAACAAAAAAAAACAACAACAAAAAATATATCAAATAAATTATGAGCAAGAGAAAAACAAAGTGATGGTTGCAAAGCACACGTTGCAACAACATCTCAATGGTGCTTATCAACTCCGTGTGCTACTCATCAAGAGTGGGAGACAACAACGTTGTTGTACACATGCATGCATACACATGGTTAACATTGAGCATACACAGTGTCCTTTACCATACAACATAACAGTATTTTCGCTTCATAGTTTTCAATTTCGTTCGTTTTTTTTTTTTCTTTCGTTTGTTTTCCTCGAGGTTGTACTGTTTTTTTTATTGTTGTTGTTGTCGTTATATTTTTCCATCTGCTGCATAGTCTTTGTCAAGTAGCTTTTAGGCTTTAAGTGAATTTTAATTTGTCTGCAATTACGGTTATAATTGAAAAACATTAATTTATTATGAGCACTTTTGCAGACTACACAACAACTACAACTACCATACTACCATACTACCATGGAAATGTGGGAAGCACACTTATTTGTCATACAGTGTGTATGAGCTTATTGCACACAAACATGTTGAAACAAAATAATCATGAGAAATCATTCAGCAGGACTTATATAGAAAAATTATTCATTGAATAATTGCCAGCGGTTTTATTGCAAATTTTTATTAAAAAAAAAAAAAAAAAAAAAAAAAAAAAAAAAAACTTTGTGGTTAAACTGTGCAACAAAATTATTTAACAATAAAAACTATGTAATATAAGCTGTTAAATATTTCTTAATTTACAAAAAAACAAAAAAAAATTATTCTGGCAACCAAAACAGCATTTAATTTTCATCCTTTAAAATGATAACTTGAGTTGAAATAAAAAAAAGAAATAAAAAAAATGAAAGAAAATTTAATTACATTTCTCTTATATTTTTTCACATTCTCTTACTCCTTAAGAACACACAAAAAAAAAAAAAAGCAAATGACAATCTTAAAAATCTTCTGTAATTATTTTTTATGATTTTCATTTAATTTTTCATTCCTTTGAAAAGGAATACGCACAAGTATTAAGAGCCAAGGAAAAACCATTTGAGTTGAGTTTATCTTCATGGCTTATAAAGCAAAGCAAAGATCTTAATTCAGTTAAAACATGATAACAATCTTGTATTTTAAAAAAGATTTGAAAAAAAAACTAAGTTCATCAAATTATGCTTGAAGTAAGATTAAGATTAATCCAATGCGATGTATAAGACATGTTACTGCTGCCTTTAGTTATATCAAACGGGAGTCTATTAAATTGGGTTTGGCAGTAAATAAAGGCAAAACGAAAAATATTGAGACATCCGTTATAGTCAGTGAATTTCTTTAACTTGGCTTCGACGTTACAACCAAAAATTATGTCAGTCTAGAGATCAAGCAGTAGATCACTCTTGCTAGAGGCAACCAAACTAATACCCTACAAGAAGCTTATCCTCCCCGTGCTTTTTATAGCGCAAAAGTATTGATACTATTAAGCACTGATTCAGCAGCCTTGATAGTATTCGAGAGAAAAGTTTTACGAAAGATATTCGGTAGAGTGCGACTTGGCGATAATCGCCGCAATCGATGCAACAATGTGTGCTGAATGATCTTCTCATACATACATGAGCCTCTCATATAGCTCATTGTTGGAACTATAGAATGGAAGTTGTGCCAGCGGCCATGTCATTCGAATGCATAAGAATGCTTTGGCGAGACGAGTAATTAATACGTGGACTATCTAAAGTCGGCGAAAAGGTCGACCTTGTTTGCGTTGAAAGGACCCAAACGAGAAAGCACTGTCATTGATTGGTGTGACCCACTAGCAATGGCATGCCGAAATCCAATTAATCACAGTTTTAATTGCCAATTAAGAAGAAGAAGATGTATATACGACAAAAACTTGGTCAAAATGGTATGAAATTTTCAGGAGCATGGAACACACTTATTTCAATAGAGAAATGAAATATGAAACCACCCATATAACCACCCGGGTTATACAATATGATTCTGCACCAAGAATTCTAAATTATTTTAGTTATCACCGTGGAATAGATATCGTGAACCGTATCACGGTTTTCGCACTATTTAAGTGTGATATATGATGAGAGTAGATTTGCAAAACGCTCTATTCGCCCTGTACTAGACAGACGTGCGTCTATCGGTGCATAAAACTGTTTAAAGAGATATTGGCTGAAATGCTGAAAAAAGTGTGCTTAAATTGAACCCCCGGGATGGATCACCTATGTCGGAGACATTGGAAATATTTACATAAAAACGTTTTCAGAATGTAAATACAAACGAACATACATTATTCGTCATTACAACAACTT
Organism: Sarcophaga bullata; assembly: GCA_005959815.1. Taxonomy (NCBI): domain Eukaryota; kingdom Metazoa; phylum Arthropoda; class Insecta; order Diptera; family Sarcophagidae; genus Sarcophaga; species Sarcophaga bullata. The sequence goes on from QOCX01000734.1 coordinate 48,732, forward strand.
AGTTAGGATTACAACCGAGTTTCTTCACACTACTTATGTTGTGGGTGTAAAGTCGACTCTGAAAGATAGATTCTTTGAGAAACTTTTTTTGGCAATTTTATTTACTTTCAGAGTTTTTGCCAAAAGAGTGCTGAGAAAAAGTCGCCGAAGATTTTTTTTCTAGACTTGGTTTTGTTGCAGATGTCTGAACCACACTACCTACTAGACACTTCGAAACCTACTAGACACTTTTAACCTATACAAATATCGTTTTTAACAGGCTATAACTTTCTTCTTTTCTTCTTCTTTTCGTTTTCTTAGTTACTTTTCATTTCACATGCAAGCTGTCTACAAAGCATAAGTTTTAATGTCAACTAAATGACTTCCGTTTCCGGTTTTAACATTTAAGTTGAAATTAATTGCACAATTTTCCTTACATTTTTTTTACATTTCTATAAAATTAAAGTTGTAAAGATTTGTTTTCTTAAATTCTCTTTTGAATATGAACTATGACTGGCGTAGTATCATTAGTTGAATTACTGCGTTTGTAAATGTTTTTATTTATTTTTTTTAAATTTAATTTCAAATAAATAATTAAATATGCATTTATCAATCTGGTTTTTGTTTATTTTAAACAAATGCAATTATTGTAAATATTAACTTTGGTCATACGCATCAATCCATAATTATTATTAATTATGAAAGCAGGTTTTTGTTTTTTTTTTGTTTTGGAATTTTTTCTAAAATCAACAGAAGAAGAAGAAAAAAAGTTAAAAAAGGTTAACAAAACCAAACTAATATTATTATTGTTATTATTATTATTTATTGTTAATATTTTAATTAGATGTTTATTTGTTTCATTATACACAGACATACATACACACGCATACATACACTCGTAATTAATAAATATAATTTTAATCCAAATTCCTTCAACACAAACAAACAAACAAAAAAGACCGTAATTAACGTAATTTGGTTTAATCAGACCAAAATATGTTTAAAAAATTAAAAACAAAAAAACAAAGAAGAAAAATTATTTAATTCTCTATTAATACATTGAAATTAAGCAAACAAAAAACATAAACAAACAAATAAACAAAAAAAAAAGATTAGAAAACATTTAGTTTTTCAAAAGCATAGTGTAGGCCACACTATTGACATGTAAAATCAAAACACATTGCAAATAGTTTGGTGTGAGCAGATAAGCCATAATACTTGCTAAAAAGTTATATCCGCTAATTACATACGGTATTAATTAAATAATTAAATAATAATTTGCCAAGCAAAAAGCAGTCTCAGTGTAGTGCTTAGAAACATAGTAACCCAGGTTCAAGTTCGAGCAAACATTCTCATCAAGGTTTTCAAATTTCCGAAGTTAAAATTTCTCACTTTCTCTGCAACTAAACTATGCAAGGAACTTTAATCCACTTTACTCCTTAACTGCCAGAGAGCATACAGAACATAATAGAAAGATCAGACAGCTTTAGCTCTTGCCAAAGAATTACAGCGATTTCAATTGCAACTAAACTATCCAACGATCTTTAATCCATTTTACTCTTTATGTGCCAGAGAGCATACAGAATATCATAGCAATATCAGACAGCTTTAGCTCTTGCCAAAGAATTGGTCTCAATAAGCAATTTGACTTACAACAACATCCATTACAACGATCTCGATTTCATACAAGGAATCAACATTTCACGGCAACAGCAAATGGCAACCATCTCATTGAAACTAATGAAATAAAAGGAAGACAAACAAGATGTCTTCTGATAGAACTGATTTCTTTGAAGAAACGTAATGGAATTCAGAAAGGCTTAATGTAAAGCTGTGATAAAAAGAAATTCAACAATAGATAGGCTAAAGAGCTCATTGGCTAACATAAACAACAACAACACCAACAACAAAAATGCTTTAATAACGCCATGTTAATAATCGCTGTTGAAATGGCCGTAGTCTAGTACATAGTGTGTTGGTTTAATAGAACACGGTTCAAACCCAACTTCAGATATCTGCAGTTTGATATTTCAAAGATATCTTCTTGTTGATAAAGTTCTCTCCAGATGATAACAGTAAAAAGTTTTCTGGATGGATTATTTAAAGCTTCTTAAAACATGGAAAATTCAAAAACTATAATGAATTATTCCACACCACCACCCACCAGTACATAGTACGGATGGAAATCGTCCCATATTTGTATTCAATATCTGCCAGAATCTCTGATAAGTGCATGTAAATTAGTAGACTTTGTCTGTTTGGGCCACGTAAGTACTAATTTCAACACAATGCACCATCGATCGTGACATTTTTGTCTAGAGTAAACAGGACTATGGACAATACTAGAGATTATCGATCATACGAAACACTGACTTAACTTACTTAATTGGTCATTAGAGCACCTAGCTTCTAATACCACGCATATTATGGGTGCAAATTTTATTCATGTGTGGCGAGACATCAGTAAAACGTCGATTTCGCATGATAGACTTTTGAGAAACTTGTCATTGGAATTTTATTTTACTCTCAGAGTTTTTGCCAGAAGACTGCAGAGAGGAAGTCTCTGAAGAAATGTTTGTTGGAGATGTCCAACCTGGGGTTTAAACCATGGCCTCACGGTTCCAACACACTACCTACTATACTGCGGCCGATAATACTGCATAAAAATCAATCAATTTTCAAAAATTTTTTCACAGTCTCCTATAATTGACGTAGTAATAGACTACACTCGGTATACAGTAGCCTTATTTTACACGGAAGGCGAATACAAGGCCTCACCAAGTAAGGCATTCTTATACAGAATTGTTCAGAATTCAATGATAAAAGGATTTTAAAAGCAATTTATGATGATATTGTGGTGGAAGTATGCTTCGAAGGAAACATCCGTTGCAGTAGAGTTGCAGATTTGGTTTTATTCTCGAGTATTTCTACTTTAACTTGCACCAACTGAATACATTTTGGAAAGACACTGATAATGAAACAATGGATCATCGATATAATACATACATACATACATAATTGGTCATTACAACACTTTAGTGAGGATGACGACCTAGCTTCTCACAACACTTTTGTTATGGTGGTTACATGACAAATTTACTTAATTTTTACCGGAAACCTGCTGAGAGGAAGTTGCCGAAGAACTATTTGTTCGAATTTCGTTTTGTTGGAGATGTCTGACCTGCGGTTTGAACCGTGGCCTTGCGTCGAAATACTACTAGACTACGGTGACTCCGTTGCTATAGTGTGGTGCTTTTGCAAAAGCAAACGAGAACACGGTATCTGCATCTTCCTTTTTTTTTTTTTTTTTTTTTTTTTTTGAATGATAGGAAAACTTTTTCTTAGGAGCACGATTAGAGACGAATTGGACAAATTCGACAAATTGGTTTAAAATCCGCTTATCTTATGAAATTGATTTGAATTTTATTGGGAAAAATGGCAAATGTTTTTATATCCATGCGGTGCTTCAATTATTGTAATTTCTTTCGAAAGATTGATTTTAATTGTTTCGATATCTTGTAAAAGTTTCCATGCCCCTCGTTCTTCTACAACCGAAACTGGTAGTGCGATTTCTTATCAACATATACGATAATAGGGTTAAACCATTGCACAATAAAATTTTATATTAAAATCCTGGGCATTAACGTGAGCCTATTAATGATTTTTTTTTTAGTAAAGGATACTAAAGGATATGAAAATATGCCTGTAAAAGCTAAACAATGATGCCATTTAATATTATTCAACTGAAGGAAAGCATTCTCCAATTTTTGAATAAAATTTTATACGCAAATTAATGCAGGTCAGGCGTACCTAATAGGCTTTAACTTTTGCTTTGACAGTTTTTTATTTTATTTTTATTATTTTATTTATTTTTTTATTTTATTTTTTTTTATTTTTTTTTTTTTGTTTGTTTTATTAAAGCTTAACATTTCATTCGGAAACCTTCATCACATGCGACATAATAATTTTTCACAAAATCAACAGATTTCATGCTCCATTAGCAAAACAAAATAAAATTTAATTTTTTTAGGGATTATTTTCGGCCACTCATGGCGTTTAAAAATTATGGTTTTCAGTCACAGTTGATGCCCAGGCTGGTACACTTTAACGTTTGTTCAAGGTAGACTCCGACTATTGGTGATGTGTGTAACACTTTCAATAAATTGTTTCGCTTCAAATGCAATCTTAAGAATCTTATGGAAATAAATGTTATTGTGTTGTAAGTTCTAGATTTTCTACAGTATTAGGCTCCCGGTGTCTTAATTTCAACGTCAGTTGGTCCAGTTTTTAAACGGAACTTATACATTGTACTTCCTTTCATGAAGAACTTTCCAATGATTACAAAGAAGTATTTCCCATCATTGTAGTCGCCGTAGCCTAGTAGGTGATATGAAGTTGGTTTACTAGGCGTAAGACCATGGGTAAAACTCGGCCTCTCAACAGATTTCTAATGAAAACTCCGAGAGGAAATATTTTTTCATGAAAAAGCTTCGCAAAAATCTATGATTCGGAGTCGACGGTAAATTGTAGGTCCTGCCACTCATGTATAAAACTAACACACACACAACATAAGTAATGTGAGAAGGAAGATCACAATCCTGACTGAAGGGTTGCAACGATCAATTTTATGTCTTTTAGATTAGCTTGACCTATCTTGCCGCTTCTATATTATTCATTATTCAATACGATATACTCATAGCGTATCACATATGCATACTCGACCAACTTTGACAGGTTTTACTTAACATTTTTCTTTTTGCGTTTTGTTTTAAATTCAATAAATTTGCGGTTTTAGTCAAATAATATTTTTTTTCTGACTCTTTGTGGCCTTACAAACGAAAAAAAAAGGTTGGCATTAAACGCCAAAAGGATACAAATGAAATTCGCAATGGATTTGGGGTTTTCATTTCATTGAATATTGAAATCAATTGGGAAAAATTTATGGAGAAAATTTATTGGAAATTAAAACACGTTTCTGCTATAATTTTCAAAATTCATAAGCCGTGTAAAGTCATGCACGTGAATATTGGATTTCGTTCTTAATAGCTGGGTGTTGATTTTAATTTTGACAACAAATTAAAAGGCAAAAGATGTTAGGTTTAGTTCAAGTATATCATAGTAAATGATTTGTTTTTCTTACTCTGGAAAGCTTTAGGTTACGCTTTGTAGTTTAAAATCAATTTGAGGGCATTAACAATTGAAAAATTTCCAGCGCTTATGACAAGCTTAAATTACCATCAAATACTTCTCTACTATGTCGACAAGATCAGTCTCGGTGTAGCAAAAGATAAACAACAGATTAAGGTTACTCTTGAAATCTTAAATAATATGGATTTACAAAAGCACTTCAATCAAGCGACTGTTAAATTTTAATGCTTAGAGTTCAGGCCTGAGGTAAGCATCTTTTGTTTGGCAAAAACCTACTTTCCTTTACTTTACTTTGATGGCTTCCCTGTTTTATGACTGTCAATATCATGGAAATTAAGTAACCATAGTTGATTTATTAAACCTGAGGCCTCAGTTCAAACCCCAGATGAGAAATCTCCAACAAAGTGAAATGCGAACAAATATTTCTTCGGTGACTTCCTCTCAGCATTCGTGTAGCAAAAATATGCCATAAAAAGTCTCTAGAAAAAAAATCTATCGTACGGAGTCGATTTTAAACTGTAGGTCCCACCATTCACGCTGGGATTTACTTTGATTGCTTGAATTGGTTGTTTACTAACAATAAATGACAATGTGCAGAGAGAAATTCTCTAGGAAGGCATATTTTTAACACAGTTTTGTGATAATATTAGACGTCAAAGCACTTGGAACCAGACTGCTAAGCAAACGGCGTGTTAATGCTTCTAAGCAGCTCAGCCATGTCTTCTGAATCTGGATAAGACTGAAGTATGTTTATTTACAAGATGGATCAATGAAATCGGCTGATGATTATAGTCTTCTCCTCCTTGACAAAGAAATTTGTATAAGTCTTCGATGTTATGCTGGACAGCATTCGAAAGAGAGGTTATCAAATGCCTATTTGTAGGAGAGCCATAGGGTTTAAATGGGGCCTCACTGCAAGAATGACACACTGGCTGTACAGTAGTATAATTAGAGGCATACAATGCTACGTTAGAATAATTCAGATTAGTCTACAGATCTCTTATTTAGGGGTATGCAATTTAAATATTCCTTATAAGAACAGTGCAAACAATCAATAAAGTAACGTGTTCACTATAACAAGGCACTTACTTCCTATTATCTCCAGCCTATGGATCAACCAGAGCCTCAAATGGTATTGACAGAGCATAATTGGGCGAAAGAAATGCTACTCACTTAACGCGGAGGATATCTATCACACTATCTCACATCAGTCTGATACCACCGGGAATTTTTTGTTCAAACTGATCCATGCCACAGATTCCGTGGAAAAGAATTGCAACATGGATAGCTTTAAGAAGGGCTTTTATATGGGAGAACCAAAAACAAAGCTATGTCTTTGGCTTTTGGACTCAAAACACTATCATATGACAATTAGGGCAATAGCTTTCATGATACATGAACAAGAACTGTCTTGGAATGCAGAAATTAACAATTACTCTATGCATGATACGATATGCATGATAAAGGGTGGGCCATTTAAAAGATCAAATCTGAATCAAAAGTAAATTCACATCGAACTGATAAACTAATTTTTACGCCAGAGCCTAGCTTTCGTAAGCTCAGCATGCCAATATTCTAATGAAGTTTCCAAACCAGATGTAGTCAACTTGTTTTGTTCTATTCTGTATTAAAAATAATTTCAAATCATTTTCTCTTTTCACATATTTTTTCTTTTCTTTTCTTTTCTTTTTTTGCAGAAATAAAATAATTTTTTTTTTCTTTGATTTCCTTTTCAACTTCATGGAAATGTAAAGTTTCTTGTGGGAGGTTACTTCCTACTTTTCTCAATTGATTTGATTTTAAGAAGAAACCAACAAACAAACAAACAAAAAAAAACCGTTAATCATTTAATAACATAGAAGAAGAAAGAAAAGCATTGAAGGTGAAAGCATAATTTCAGTATTTATGGTAGAGCGCACGCCATGATTCGACAAATCTATTCGATTAAGTTTTTCTATTCAAAAAAAAAAAAATCCTTTTGAATTAAATTCCTTACAAAGGCGAATTCTACCTAAAACGAAAGTAAATTGAAATCCCCAGCAGTAAATGAAAAATATGTTTATGAACTCGTTATGAAAAGTATGGAGAACAGAAGGAGAAAATCACAAATCATGCTGTTTTCATGAATAATATCACCAAACATGTTGAATAGAAAATAAAGAAGAAAACAATTTTTTTTTTTTTAATATTTTCCATAATAACACTTTTCATTTACACAATTATACGCAATATTTTTCTCATTTTGCTTTTTCTTTTTCACTTTTTTTTGTTTTTTTTTTCCTCTTGTACCCCAGGCTGTAGTTGGTAATGTGAGACTTCCTTGTTAAAAAGTTTTGGAAAGATTTTCGGTTACCAAGTTGAACACCCAATAAGAAAAAAAAAAGTATGGAAACCGCAACGAAAGTTTGCCAAATTAAAATTTTAAGCATAAGAAAACCCCGAAACAATGAATGTAAAAGAAAATGAAAATGCACTTTGACACACGAAAACACTGGCAACACAGGAAATGCTAAACAAAATGGAAACTGTTCGAAATTACTTTGAACTTTTAAATAAAACTTCAAGAAATAAAACAAAAAAGAAAGAAAATTGGGGAATAAATTTTGTAGAGATAAGTAAGAGAGAAAAAGTAATCAGAAAATATTTCTTTTCTTTTTTGTTAAGCTTTAGGAAAGATATCCTCATTATTAGAGGAGATTTCAGTATTCACCGATCTTAATATGCATTTAAGATCCTTCTCTGTTATATTTATTAAACGCTCTGTTATTGAATTTTCTTATAGGCTTGCCTGACCACTACAGCGTTTTCCATGTCATGGCTAATGTTTGTTTGCGCAATGCTTGTTGGGTTATGGGATTTTCTCTTTTTCATTCTTAATTTATTCGGACAGTCCATATGCGCTTAACGTCCTAAAGAACGTATTTGCAACGTTCGTTCTTATCCATGAATGCCATAAATTTCTCAGGGAAATTTTGGAACATTCTAAGGTAATTCTTATATGGGGTTGCAAGACAAAAAAGTGAGGTTGAAAATTGTATTGGGATTAGCTGGCCAGCTTCGATAAGGAGCTCCCAATGTATCGTATGTGACAGTTAAATTGGATATTATTCACCGATTCTACGGAGAGGCTTTGTCTCTTTGGCAGCAAGAGAGTACGTGCAATATTGGTAGCGCCTTCTAGACTGACATTTATCCTTATAAAGCATAGAAATCCACCACACAATGGCGATTTTCAAGATTCACTGTCTTTTTGGTAGGCATGCCGATGTACTTGGCATTTCGTCCAATGACACAGTGAGTCCAAGAAGGAGGAGAAGACTGTTTCGATTTTGCTTGTTATTATTTTCAGTTAGGTTAGGTTAGAGTGGTAGCTTCGATACCAAAAGCTCGCTTGAGCACGCATAGGTGGACGCCACAGGTGAACACAGTCCCTGTACCTAAGGCGGAAGAAGTTGATCGGCGCAAGGGCTGGACATTTAAAGCGCGACTAACCTACGCTGGAAAACCAGCCTAAAAGCTTGATAAGCGAAGCTATATCCTTGACGATAGCTTCNNAGAAGAATTGGAGAGCCAAATAACCTATAGTTGTACCTCGCAAGAGATGGGCATTGACAAAAAATTTAGATAACAGTCTCCTCTTCCTAACACCCACTACAGGGTGTTAGGAAGAGCTGCATTCTTTGCACATGTCTTCCACTGTGATCAAGATGATATTACGACCAAGTGCAAAAACTGGTTGGTGTGCCTTTTATTTATTGAGGGCCAAGTGAGCCTAGCGGTGGAGCAGGACTCTTCATAGACCCAGGGTAGGTTGGCGTCTCGAAAGAATTCCCGCACGATGGCCAGCTTGATAGATGTAAAGTGCATTCCTAAATCGATTGAAGAGGATTCCAGAAGAAGAGCCCACCAGTCCAGGCTAGCTCGTCAGTTCTACAGTTTCCCGCAATGTTACTTCACTGAGCACCAAAAATGTTACTACGATGTTACGTGTTCAGACTGAGGGATCTGGGACCATCTGATATACACCGAACTAATCTCCAAAAACATATTATCATAAATGGTCGTGGCACTTCTCAGACGCCGTTGGAGTTAAAGTAAAGAAGAGAGGCACCATTCGGGTGTAAAGGGTTGAAAGGACTGACATTTTTCGAAGGCAATATTTCCTCTATTTTTTGGAAAAGGAAAGAAAGTCATACAGCTACACTTCTTGAGGATGAATAGAACTAAATGGACAAAGTTAAGCCAAAGGCAAATATTCGTTTTAAACGAAGGATTTTTTGAAAAATTTTTCATGGCAATTTTTATTTACTCTCAGAGTTTTTGCCAGAATTCTGCTAAGAGGAAGTCACCGTAGAAATAATTTTTCATAATTTCGTTTTGATGTCTGACCTGGTGTTTGAACCGTGGCCTGACGTTTAATAAGCCAATACGCTAGCTAGTAGACTTCCGTCACAGTGTAAGGATATGCAGAAATTATTTGCGCAGTTGTATTGTGCTCCTGTGATACGTGCTATAGTGAAAGGCTTTTAAATGATATCGTGAGTTAAAAATACCTGCCACCAGGGTTGATGTTTATAACCATCAGTCCAAATAAAATTGGAGTTTTTATTTATGACTTCTGCTAAACATTTATGAATAAATCCTTTCATTTTCAAGGTTCTTTAAGTGGCCTATAAAACTTATTCTGGACATGTTTTATCCGTATAAGTATTACAAGCATGTTGTGCTTAAATTCTATAAGATTTCTTAATCACTAAAATAAAAATTATTATAAAAAAAAAAAAAAAAGGATTTTAAACTCCATCAATTACTCTTCTACGCAATAAATTCCATCAAAATGCTTAATTTAGCATTTCGATTTTTATTTCGGCCGTTTATCTTTATTTTCGCAAGCACGCACTTATTTTAATTCGATTTCGTTATAAAAATTAAAAGGAACACAAGTTTTTTTTTTTTTTTTTTTTTTTTTTTTTTTTTTTTTTTTTTTTTTTTTTGAAGAGAGAAGAAGAAGAAACACTTTGTTACCATTTAAGCTGCCAGCAAAAATTTTGTTTCGTAACAAATATTGAACGCCACCTATCTCCATCGTGTACCATGCCATACCATATACAACAGATACTCGAAGCGGTAAATCAACAATTATTTGGTCAGAATTTATTGCCAAAGATAAAGAAGAAAAAAAAAGAAGACCAAAAGAAACAACAAAAGCAGGCAATATTGTAGAAAAACGTTTAAATAAAAATAAAATCCGAAAACAAGCCACTGTACTGTAGCAAAAGAATTAAGTTGTTGGCTAGAAGGCGGGTGGATGGTGAGCAAAGCATAAAAAGGAGTTGGCGAGAGAATTTTGTTATGTAGTAACTTAAATTTTTTCTCTTTTTTTTTTGGTAATTAACTTGTTTGATGGTCTGCTGCCAATCACAGTCCAACAATATAAAATCCAGCATTTATAGCCAGCATAAGTACTGGAAATCATGAAAGTGAACAGTTTTTTTTTCTTTTTTTTTTAAATGCTTTGCTGTCTTAATGGCTCTTTCTTAAAAACGGGCTAAAATTTATTACCCCGTATCATTTACTTTAAATACACACATTTAATCCATTTGCACAGTGACATGGCAGATTATAGAATAGAATTCAGCAAAGAAAACAAAATGTTGAAGATTCTTTATCGAAATTGGCCTCATGGCTAATGAAGATTACTCGATGAAAATTAAGGCCGTTGATCAAGAGGCCAATTAGTACATAACTGCCCTTTAATCTGGCAATACTTATGTCATTCTATTCTGTCACAGAATTCTGTATATTATCTCCACTGGACGTAAAGAATCGATTTACGCTTGAGCAACGATGGGATTTGATTAGAAATTGCAAGAAAATGTCGTACAAAATGAGGTTCAAATTAGGTCCAAGATAAGGACCAACAGTGCCCGGTATATGCAAGTTTATTGCTAAAGTTCCTGAAACTAGTTTCACGCTAAGACTTGAGAATGCTGGTACAGTGCTTTCACCCGAAAGTACCGCAAATGTGGCTGACGGTGTATGTGAGAAGAATTCATCAACATTAACTCATCAAGGTTTTCAAGAGTTGAACATTTCACGCAACAGTTCACATCGAATCTTGCGAAAAGAACTTGGTATGAAGCGTTACAAAATTCAATTGGTTCCAGAGTTAAAACCATATGAGCATCTGCATAGGTAGGCCAACGAGAAACTGCACGATGAGATCGATTTGCGAAAAAAAAAAAATAAATCCTTTCGGATGATTCTCATTTTCATTTTTGTATGGTATGTTAATTAACTCACACGTGGTCTTACAGAAGCCAATGCACCCATTACGAGTGACTATTTGGTGTAGCTTGTCGAGCGGAGGCATCATTGACTAATATTTCTTTGCAAACGAGAACGGCACAACCACTACAGTCCATGGAGACAATTAATGCACCATGATAATCGATTTTTCTGTACACGCTCTTTATGGTAATAATGTGAACGATGTTTGGTTTCAATAGAATGGTGCAACTTGCCATACATCTCATGCTACAATCGATTTATTGCGTTAAACTTTTGATGGCCGTTTAATTCGGCGAAATGGTGATGTCAATTGGTCACCAAAAAGCTGGGATTTGACACCATTGGACTACTTTCTGTAGAGCGCTGTTAAAGTAAAGTTCTATGCCAGCCAACCAGAGGCAGTTGAGCACCTTAAGGCCAACATTTCTGATGCCATTGCCGAGATACGATCCCATACACTTGAAAAAGTGCACAGAAATTGATCTGGTCGAATGAGGTAATGTGAGGCCAGCAGCAGCAGCCACATGGGTGAAATAGTATTCCATTTTTGAGCGGATCAATTGGACTTCACAACAAATAAATTTCACCGCCGTTTTTTTTTTTATTGTACTTTTAAATTTAAACGTTCATATGTCTGCTTTTTATTTTAAGACATCAACATCAGTATGCTGCTGCTGCTATTTCTTTTGTCACAACTGTATGACTTTCATGATACACGGTAATATCACAATCACTTGTGTGCAGTATGCAGTACTTTGAACATTGACCGGAAGAGTAAATTGGTAATTTATACGTAAACCCAACATGCCATACATTGACAGTGGCTATGTTGGCTGTGTATGAATGTGTATGTATATGCTGCATATAATCATTTTGCTTTTAAAACTTTTAAGCTCGATTTATGTTACGTAATTTGTGTTTCTGCGTGACTTTTGACAAATAATTTTATTTCTTTTTCCTCTTTTTCTTCAATTTTTTTTTTTTTTTGCCTTGTTCTTATAGTTTTCCTGAGAAAGGACTTGTCTATTCTTACCAATCATACTTTGAACCTTAATTCATCTGTTGGTTCCAGTGGCCTTTACATGCCCACTCACTTGCATGCACCTTGTAAGCTACAGTCTTATACTGCTGGTGCTGCCTTTTGACCATAAAAAAAAATATAGAAGAAGAGCAGAGAAGGAAAAATAATAAGAAAACAGAAAACAAACAAACAAACAAACAAACAACACCAGTAGACCAGTATAAATTGCTGTCGATGTAGGCATGTATTATTTATTTTGTATCTCTTGTCTTTAAATACTTTTTAAGTGATGAACGAATAGACAGACGGACAGACAGACAGACTTAAATGGTATTTTGATAGCTTAATGTTCTTTACTGAATCTCATTTTCATTTTCATTCTCATTCTCCCTTGTTTTTAGTTTTATTTTTAATTGTTTTGCCAGTATTTTCTATTTTTTTTTTCATTTTCATTTTCAATCTCTTTTTCTCTGTCTCTCTCTCTCTCTTTCTCTCTCTCTCTCTCTCTTCCCATTTTTTTCGCAATACTTTCATATCAACTTAATGGCAGTTACTTAAGGATATAAACGTTATGGGTAAGTGTAGGTATTGCTTTTCCTTTCATTTCCATTACTCCTGCTGGCTCTTGGGTATAATTTTTGCAATCAGTATTTAAATGTTGGTCGTTTTATTACTTGGTTGTTGTTGTTTTTGTTGCTTTTCTTAGAAGCAATTAATAAAATATTTAATGATGATGAACTGCTTGGGCTTTAAAAGAAAAATACAAAAACAGAAAAAACAGAAAAAACAAAAACAAGATTGTTTTAGGCCAGCATTTCTTAAATGCTTTTTTATTACTTACAAGAGCAGCATTTATTAGCAGTTGGAATAGAGAGACACTTTTGAAAGCAACATTAGAATTACAACAACTTTTCTAAAAACAAAGAAAAACTTAGAAATATGAATTCGTATTGTAATTGACTGATGTATCAGACTCAATAGAAATCCAAAACAACTGTCGGACCATCACCATGTAAATTACAAATAAACGGGTGCACCTTGCACATGATACATGATCATTTTGTAGTGCAGGCAGATGCCAGTGTTGTCTTTGAGAATTATGATCATAAACAGCGCTGGCATATCATATCATATCGCATTTGTAACGTCCATACATAGATCCTTCAGTCAGGATTACAATCCTGCAGTCAGGATTACAACCTAGCTTCTACCAGCACCTATGTTGTTCTGTTTTTATTTTATAAATGAGTGTCTGGATCTACAGTTTAAAGCCGATCCTGAACGATAGACTTTTTGAGTGTTTGCCAAAAATCTGCTGAGAAGAAGTCACCCAAGAAATATAGTTTTATTGGAGATGTTTGACCTGGGGTTTGAACCTAGGGCTTATGTCTAATAAAGCAACACACTACCTACTAGACTAAGGCAACTTCAATCTCTCGTATAGAATATTCCACTAAGCATGAGTTGTGCCTCACTTGAGCATGCATAGCGGCCCGTTGTGACGCCAAGTTCGTCCAAACGTGGGAAGAAGAAAACTAGACGGCTTAACTTGATTAGATTTTGAAAAAATTCCTGTGTTTTATAGAAGTTCCAGATCTAACAGCAAAACTTTGTATGGCGATTGTAACAGGTTATGACGGAGTAGAGCTCACTTATCGCTTTGGTGGTATTGTTGAAAGTGAACAAAACTGTTACCAGAACTAATGCAAAAGAGAAATTGATTTTTTTTTTTTTGCAAATAGTTCCCTTCCGTTCTTTTCGAAAACCCCAAAAATGCGTTTTCAAATTTGAAGTAAGGAAATTCCAAGAAATTATGTTTATTTCATTACGTATTTATAGTTCGTTTGAATTTTTGATTCTTCATTTGCTTTTTCTTTGTTTTTTCTTTTTTTCTCAGTAAATATTTGTAAATTATGATATTCACATTCAATTCCATTTTATTTATTGCCAGCGAAAATAAAAATAAAAATGAGAAAACGCTGAATAAAAAAAAATCTGCATGTGTTTCTGCGTTCTCCTTCTTTTTTTTTTTTTTTTTGAAATCAAATAAAACTCGAAAAAGTTTTCATTAAAAATGCAATTTTTGCCAGTAGAGCATGTGTGTACACCAAATTTTAGTTGTGAACGTTAAATTCAGTGGCAATAAATTTAAACGTTGAGAAATAAATTTTTATTTGCATGTGAAGCACAAAATGAATACCAAATGAACGAGAGCATAGAAGAAAAAAAAATTTTTTTGTTTAAATCATGAGCGCATATGTATAGTCAATCACAAGAAATTGCATCTTTTTTACAACAATTTTAAGTGCAATCAAATTTTCTTTCAAGTGTACCTATTCAATTTGTATTAATGGCAGAGGTAGTTTCTTAAAAATGTTTCTTTCCAAGAGAAAAAATTTCTTAAAGTCGATTGGGATTTCCAAGCAAATATTTGATGCCAAGAATAAACGCGAATTGAACTAAAGCTGTTCCAAGCAGAACAGATTCTTTCATACATTTGTATGCTTTACAAGAATTTATTCAGGATACTTGTCATACGTATTCTACCGTTTAATGAGTTTGACGCTAGTTTTCAAACACTTTATAAAACAACTGATGTTATGACTTGAATTTGTTTCACTCTAGTATGCATATCTCTCCCTATATTCCAGATAATTAAGTGCCTTCAGGACGGTCTAAATAACTTAGTTTTCATTGGGTTCAATGTTGAAATGAATGAATGAAACGTTTGACCTGGTGTTTGAACCTCAAAGCCTCACATCTAATAAGCCCACACACTACCTACTACACTACGGCGGCTTTGCAAGAGGATTTTGAATCGCGAAACTCATGGATTGTTTTCTTTAACTGGTTAAAAAAACATAGTAAAACAGTGCTTAAAATGTATGCCTTCACTCTACTTTTATTTCTAGATTTTGTAACAGTTTTCTAAGCTCTCAAGCGCAGGACATCAGCTGTGACCCTTTAGCATATGAGAGAGTTCTTCATGAAAATAAACTGTGTGTGTTGAAATAAATACGCCAATTGATGTTCGGCAGGAGAGCATCTAATAAGACAACACACTACATAGTAGACTTAGCTGATTTCATTATAAGGAAACATTATATGAAGTCAGCCTTTGATGGAATTTCAATAATTTAAAGAGAAAGTTCTTCATGCTTGAAGTCAACGTAATTTATTTGGTAAGGGCAAGGTTCATATGTTTGTGTATGTATATTGTTTACATAGATAATTGATTATTACAACTCTTCAGTCAGGATTATGGACCTAGTTTCTCACAACTCACTACTAGATTACGGCGACCTTATTCTTAGTGGGCTCATGTCTTTCAATCGCTATTTTCTTTTCAAGTAATTTTGCTTTGTAGCATTAAATTCATAACTTTAGAAAACTATGTTCTTGAATATCCTGTTTGTTTAACGTTTCTGAGCTCATTTTCAGTCACTTTGTTTTAAGTTTTTTTTTACAATTTTTTTTTTATTCTTTTTTATAAAAACATTTGAACTAAGAGGTAAAAGTTATGAAAACCCTTGTTTGAATATGGAGTGGCAAAAATTGATGAACTTTTCAATTACTGCGGTCAAACGAATGTCAATTTATATTCGACTTTTTATTAATTAAGGTCAAACGATTAAGACTCTAGAGTTGACGAGAGTTTATAGGAGTGTTTAAACCTCCACCATTATATAGGGTATCACAATAGTCGTTGATGGCCATACTTATATTCATTACTTGTCGTCCTTTTGGAATTCTGTGCTCATTAATTAATTTTTTTTTTTTTATTATTTTTTTTAATGCTCTTTAAAAATTGTTATTGTGTAATATTTAGTAAAAATTAAAATGTATGTGTCTACCCAACACACACATACATTCATCCAGACACTCAGGGCACACATTAAAAGATTCATTACCATAAGCATTGCGTGCATTATTAATGATGCAATTACTGAAAGGTGAAAAGCAAAGCGAAAAAAATACACACAAAAACACAAAACACAAGAGGAAAATAGTGTGAAAAGCAGAAACCAGTAGAAAAAAATAATTAAAAAATTGAAGCAATTAATTAACGTTCAATATCATTAAATGGATACGTTTAATAGAAGAAGAAAAAAAAAAACAAAAAAAAAACAATGAAAATAAATTTCATTTCATTATTAATGTAATCGTAATGAATGTGAATTGTGTTAAAAATTTAATTGAACACATTATTTGAATATTATTTAACACAATTTAACTTATACGCCTCCTATGTGGGGTATACGGAATATGGGAGAGAATATATTAATTGAAGACAATGCCGTAGTCTAGTAGATAGTGTGTTATTTCTTTGAGAGTTCCTTTCACAGATTTTTGGAAAAAACTCTGTTCGTAAATTGCCATGAAAAAGTTTCTCAAAAAATTTGCCGTTCGGAGTCTACTTTAACCTGCAGGTCCCGCTGCTCATGTATAAAATTAAGCTAGCTAGGTCGTTATCCTGGCTGAAAAGTTGTAATGGCTAATTATGTGTGGATGTATGCATGTATGTATCATACATCATGAGATCAGAAAGTTTTGGTTTTTTGAACAGGCATACATATCTAGGTAAGAGGGTAAAAAAAAAGGAGAAGACTTGTATTCTGCTTTCATTCTTTTTTAAATTTTAAGCCATAAAGTAGATAACGAGGATGTAGATATGGCCTGTTCATATTTTACAATGACCAGCACTTCAGCAATACATACTTATGCAAGCGGAACTAATCTAATTTTGTTGCGTAGTTTGCAGACTTCATTGTAGTTCAGAAAAGACGGCAAACTGCTTTGTTATTAAAAGCTAAACAAAATTTGTCTCATCATTTGACAGTTTTAAACGGCCATCTTGTTGAAGGCACATCTGTCAAATTCATTTTTATTTATTCAGTCTGTAGCCAAATCACAATGGACCCAATAAAGACAATGACGTGTGTATTCACCGAATTGGCTCCAGAGCAGTTAAAAAGTGAGCTTAATTTTTATCGAAAAAAAAATGTTCAGCGATGAGACACAGTTTTAAAGCAATTGGTTCTGAAGCAATTAGTTCTAAAGAAAATTGCTTGAATTTGAAACGATACCAATACACATGATATCCAAGAGTATTCAATGCATCACCAAGAGGTCACTGTTTGGTAGGGGCAACGTTATCGGTTTATATTTCTTCCAGAACAACGTTAACCAGGCCTTTATCGTTAACGGCGAGCACTAATGGTCGATGACTACCAACTTCTTTTGGCCTGAATTGGATGATCTGTATACCAACGACATATAGTTTTAACACTACATGCCACAAAACTCATGTCACATTGGATATTATGCATGAGCGATTTGGCGGCGTAGTCATATCGCATGAAGATCACATCGCGATCATAAGATTTGACCACGTTAAGCTTTTCATTGCTTAATTTTCTTAAGTCACAGATTACAGCGATCGTCAAAAGCCAAAATAGTATGGATTATCGGTCAAATTCAGCCTGATTTATCCATAAAAGCCATGCAACATTTAACTTTTCTGATGTACTCTTATCTAGAGAACATGTGCGGCACATTTTCAACACTGTTATGTTCTACACATAACGGCATCTGTAAGACTTTTAACCAAAAAAAAAAAAATTCCGATAATATAAGACGGGAGAAGCCTAAAAATATCCTTTGCAACTCTAAAATGGAGACCAAGCTAGCCTTAGATAAGTAGTCTTACTTTTATGCCTGAATTCATACCAATTGATGCGAACAAAGAATGAATTTACGAAAAGGTAATATAAGCATATTCATCACGAAACTTTTTCTTAAAATTTGAAATAATTTTCTCACAATATGAAGTTTTTAAATAAAATGTCTTTGATTGTAGAACTTACCTGTTAAAAACTCTTTGAAATTGTATCTGCAATTAAAAGAAGAGAAAAACTGTGTTAGAAAATCATACAAAAATATTGTTACGAAAATGGAAATGGTGTAACATCGTTTAAAATTAAAATGTTAAAAAAAACCTATAAAAACAAAATAACGGACTTGTTTACTTCATTAACGAAAATAAAACAACAACGTTATACTGAAAAAAAGGAATAAGCAAATAAACAACAAACAACAACAACAGCAGGGACAAACGTAAACAATCTACACTAACAACAAGCAAGTAAACATGTATGAATGTAAACATGTTGTTTACATTCATAGAATTCTAGTGAAGACGAAAACAAGAACCTTCGCCTACAAGAACATTCATCAGACTGTTTACGCCCGTATATAAAAGGCAAAGCAAAGCATGAAAGGTCGGAACTGAACAAAAATTTATTTTTATTTTTACTTTTCAACCTACGAGTTCATATTTTAAACGTTTTTAAAAGGTAAAAACGTACACAATATGCTTAAAATGATATTTTTAGAGTTAAAGGAGTAGCAAACACTTTTAATTTAAGGCATTACAATCTTTCGGTCAGGATTACGACCAATTTTTCACACCATTTATGTTGTTCTGTGTTAATTTTATATATGAGTGACGGGGCCTACAATTTAAAGTCAACCACGAACAACAGATTTTAGAGAAACATTTCATGGCTATTTCATTTGACTCTCAAAGTTGTTTTTTTTTTACCGGAAATATGTTGAGAGAAAGATGTGGAAGAACTTTTTAGCATTTCGTTTTATTGGAGTTGCCTAAACTGGGACTTGAACCGTGGTCTCAAGTCTAATAAGTCAACACATTACCAACTAGACTACGTTGACTTCTTATATTATTATGACGTGCATTCCATGTTGGTAAAATTGTAGAGATCCAAATTGCTAATGTTATTAGGCCGGAGTATCCTGTATATGATTCTAGTGATGATCGCCTATGATTTTTGTGAAGGGTTGTTCGAACTCAGTTTTCACTTCCGTACAACAGAGTTTATATTAAGCAACCGGTGAACCGTTGCTATAATATTGCTATGATCATTAAAGATGACCGATTATCGCTTTCAGCTCTTTGCGTCTGTTTATGTGGCATTATTTTTTGTTACTGTAGTGCTTATACACGCACTCGTCTAGTCAGCCTGGTAGGATGTGTTTTGGTTTTCTTGATATTCGTCATGCTGATCATACTCAACATTATTTGCTAATCTTTCCAAATCTTCCAATTTGGCTTACATGTTGGAGATCTTGTGTAAGAATAAACAAATATCAGCCGCATAATCAAACTACTCGAGTTACCCTAATTTTTCTTCTCTATGAACAGATTTCACTTATAACATCATTCCACTGGGCGGTGAATAGCTAAGGTGGTAGGAGATAGAAGTCGCCGTAGTCGAGTAGGTAGTGTGTTGGCTTATTAAACGTGAGGCCAAGCTTCAAACCCCAGGTCAGACATCTCGAACGGAACGAAATATGAAAAAAACCATTCTTCAGCAACTGCCTCTAGCGTTTGTTTTTTTTTTTCCTTTACAATTCCTCCCATATAGCAATTCGAGTAATGGTATCGAAGAATTTCTTGAAATTATGGAACAGAGGCATATGCCATTCCAATGACTATTCTATTATGAAAGCTTGAGTCTTGATTTGGGCTTAGACCTGGTCTGGCCATTTGGCCGGAAACCTCCATCTTTCTCAATTTTATCTCGAAACATTCAATATACTATGATCGCTTAGAGTAGTTCATCACAAGTTGTTGCAATCATTCTTGCAGTCTAACGTTTCTCAAAGAAATGAAAACAAGTTCAAGGGAATTAAATTTAATATCCAAGGAAGCTTATAATTCTAGGATTAAAACATTTATGCCAACAATTTTATTGTGAACACAACTTTATCGACTGAATGCGTTTCATAAAACAGAAAATGAAAAACCATTCATAATGTCAAGCAGAAATGTATAGCCGAGTTGAAGGTATAAATTACGGCAATATCCTGCATCACTGCCACTACATACATATGCAATGCATATGAATGAATTACCACAATATTTAGTAATTTTTAAACAGAAAAATTATTTTTAAGCATAAGAACTTCGCCAAAAATGAAAAACACACACAAGCATGCTAACAAACTCATACAGAATTATGTGTTGCAACAACATTGTGGTTGTTGCAACGAAAGAAATAGAAGAAGAAAATGAAGAAGAAGAACGAAACATTTATCATATATTAAAAGCATAAAAATGTAACAGACTGCAGAAACAGGATGAATTATTGGCTGAAATTTATGCATATTTTGTTGGTAGTAGTGTTGGTGTGAAGCATATACTCCTGGTAACACATACTCAGTTGTGTATTTCATATGTGCGTAGATATGTATTTGTATGCTTATGAAGATGTTGGAAAAACAACACTTTTTTGCAATACACCGACTACAGATACAACACAATTACGAATTGCTTGTAAATACATATGTATGTGTACATATGCATGTATACATGCATATATGCATATAAACATGTATGTTATGGGAGTTTATATGGTAATGAGAATATTCCGAAAAAAAAAAATAAAAAAAAAATTGCTCGTTTACTCGTAATATATCGTAGTGGGTTTCACTTTAATTTGTGTTTGTCTTCGTTCTCGTTATTACGGTTATTTTGCATTTGCAATGTACCGTTGTATGTGGCATAAGGCATAAATTTATGAAAGTCTAGCGGGAATGAGCGGTAGAGTGTGGGAATGGGAAATAATATTTCGTTTTCTATTGCAAAACAATTGCATAAAGGCTACGTACTACGTTTACATTTAGGCACATTAGGGAGTCCAAAAAAAAAAATGTTATAAAAATATGTTGCCCCTAATACTTATGTTTTGAACATTTTCAATGCTGTTTATGATAAACCTCGACTTTTACCTAAAAACTGTTTTTCTTTTTGCCTCTTTTTGTATTTTCATGTGCAAGTTTTATATAGGGTGGGTTACCTTAACGGTTTCAATTTGAACCATCGGTTATTTCATCCTATTCTGTCACAAAATTCAACAGATTAACAGATTTACGCTTGAGCAACGCAAACGGGAAACCGACATGGATTTTCGATTTTGGCCCCAAAAAAAAAAAAAAAAAAAAAAAAAAAAAAAAAAAAAAAAAAAAAAAAAATTTGCTGAGCAAATTGACGAATTTCGAACTCAGAATACTCAGACGTGGTCTTACTGAAACAATGGCCCCTATACGAATGACTGTTTGGTTGTGGAACGGAGGCATCTTCATGGGATTGATGTGACGTATGTTTGTTGGGTTTCAACGGTATGGTGCGACTTGTAACACATTTCATGCCACAATCGATTTATTGCATCAAACGTTTTATGACTGAAGTCGCTGTAGTCTAGTAGGTAGTGGTTGGCTTATTAGACGTAGGATCACGGTTCAACCCTCAGGACAACAATGAAAATAAAAAAATTTCTTTGGTTACTATCTATCTCTCAGCAGATTTCCGGCAAAAACTCAGAGAGCAAATAAAATTACCATGAAAAGTTTCTCAAAAAAATCTGTCGTACGGAGAGTCGATTTTAAACTCCCGCCACATAAGTGGTGGAAGAAACTACGTCGGAATCCTGACAAAAGGGTTGTAATGACCAATTATGAATGTATGTTTGATGGCTGTGTAATTAGCCGAAATAGTGATTTCAATTGGAAACCAAGAAGCTGCGATTTAACACCGTTGGACTATTTTTTGTGGGACGTCATTAAGGAAAGGTGTTATGCGGACAAACCGAAGGCAAATGAGCTTTTGAAGGCCAATATTCGTGATGTCATTGCCCAGATACGACCCTATAAGCTCGAAAAAGTCCACATAACTTGATCCAATAGAATGGAGTTCTGTGAGACCAGCCACGACAGCCATATGACTGAAATAATTTTGCATTTATAACCCGAAAAAATTTTACTTCACAACAACAAAAGTAAATTTGATAATATTTCAATCCATTTTTGTTTTATTGCATTCTTAAATTTAAACGTTTAAATGTCTCACCCTATATTTTTTTGTACCAGTGTATGAGCAATGTATCTAAGAAGAGCATTAAGTAATGCATTCATACATGCAAATGCAATAAGAAATCCTTAAAAGCGTTTCATTTTTCGAAAAACAAAATTTATCAGCAAAAAAAAACAATCTTTCCATTTCCATTGAAAACTTCGTTAAAGTTGGAAAGGAAAACTATTTCAGGAAAAAAAAAATTTTTTTTTTGTTTCAATTTAAATTTGAATATTTCGGATTTTTCAGTAATGTTTTAGCCAGTTGTAGTTGTAGTTGTAGTTGTTATTGTTTTTTTTTTGTTTATTAAAATAATTGGAATTTCTGAAAATTATCTGTTTTTACTTTTTACTTGTAAAACTAATAAAATATTAAAAAAAAAAAAAATTTTAGTTGTTTTATTATAACAACAACAACAACAAGATTCGAAAATTTTTACAGATGTTTACAGAGTGAAATATTGCCAGCAATCGAAAACATTAAGGGGAACTCAAGAACGTAAGCAACAACAACGGCACTAGTAGACTTTAAACTGTAGCTACCCCACTCATGTATAAAACTAACACACACACAACATGGCTGGCATGTAATCCCGATTGAAGGATATCTTCGGCAGTTTAATTGAGTCAAAGCCTAACGTTTAATGTCATGTCAACCGTGGTGAAATTTTCTGTTATTAAAAGGGTCTTTTTTCAAGCGCTTTTTATGTTTAAATTTATACAAAAATAAAGTGTGCATGAGATAACATAAAATTTTTGTAATGAAATCCCCTTGACATCATTGTTCAAGTAACCGCCACAAGTTCTCTGGTTAAAAGCAATTATCCGAATTTTTCAATTATCCATTGACTGTGGCACATAATTCAAGTTAAATCGTTTGGGTTTGAGTATGGGGACCCTGATGACCATTTTGGTCTAAAACCTTGGTTGTCCAAACGTTCACAAAACGTAACAAAACGTACGTTCTTTATTAGAATACGAAATTCAATGAAACCGATTACCGCACCGTAAGGTAATTTCGGCAAGCGTTAACATTACTGTTCATATGCTAAAAACGAACTTACATTTCGTTACGTTCCGTAAACGTTTGGCTAATCAGGACTTAAGGCATTTTCGCATTCATTTGCGTGTAAGCACTGAAGCAGCAGCACTCATGTAACAATAATTGTATTCATGTCATGTGACTTTCTAAGTGTAGACTGCTAAAATTTAAAAAAAAAAAATATTTCGATTGTAATTTCTTAGCCGTTGAATTCAATTTATCTACCACGTACTTGAGATGTTTTTAAAAATTAAATAAAATTCAGTTTCAGCTTTTATTTCAGCACTGTGCCCTAGTGCAGTTTTATGCAGTCTCACATAGTGCAATTCGGTAAGTAATTGTTAATTGAACTATAAAAACATTGTCATTCTAATGCGATCATATTTTCCTTTCTGTTTTTTTTTTTTAACCGCATACTCGTATATGTACATACGTCAGCTAGTGCATGCGTATGTTTATTATTATGCAAACAATTTTATTTGTACTTCGCAACATGTTTTCCAAGTAAATGGGGAGAAAACAGTAAAAAAAACAACGCAAATTACTTGCACATGTTTTATGCACGAGCTTGGAATGTTGAAACAAGAAAAACAAAAACACAAAACGAGTGCTTAAAACCATTCCGGGAATAAGACTTGATTGTACATTTTCATAACGAAATAAGCAGTAATGCTTGAAAGAAAATTCAAGAGTTTTTCTTTTACAATTTTTTTTTTTGTTTCTTGTTTTTCGGCAAATTATATTATTTTTACATATTTTTTGTTGCTGTTTGTTGTTGTTGTTTTTTTCTACTTGAACGAACCTCTGCATTTATTGCATTTTGCTTAAAAGCATTGTAATGCTTGAGAAAAAAAAAAGGGAAAAAATATTCAAACTGCTTAAGGGTTTTTAATATGCGAATTTCAGTATGTCATTTCTGTTTTCTTCAGTTTTCTTTGTTTTACTTCGTTTTCTTCTTCTGCTTCTTCTTCTTCTTCTTCTTCTTCTAGATTATTATGAAAAGTGTTACTCGTAGGAAGTGTAAAATAATGTTGTAAATTATGATGACATGCATTTCATATGTGCATTCGTTCATTCCGTATGCATAATAAAAGATATCATATGCTATACGCATTATTACCACACACTCGCATGTACTTGTTTACTGTCATACATAACCAATGGCTTCAGCAAACAAGACAAAATTATTGTGTGAGGCTTTTGTCATTGATTTTGTTTCCTGAATTCTTATAAAACTACTCAGGAAATTGAAATCGGAGTTAACCGCTTTTGAATTCATGATGGAACATTTTATATTTTATTATCGTATAAATACAGAATTGCTTATTACAACCCTTCAATCAGGACGACAACTAGGCTTTCTACACGACTTATGTTGTTGCGTGTTTATTTTATACATGAGCGTCTGGACCTGCAGTTTGAATTTGACTCCGAACGATAGATTTTCGTGGCAATTTTTATTAACTCTCAGAATTTTTGCTAGAAATCTGTGTAGAGGAAGTCACTGAAGAAATATTTCTTTCATATTTCGTCTTGTGTTTTGACCTAAGGTTCAGACTGTGACCTCACCTCTAATATGGCGCCCAGCACCGACAGTATGGTGTCTGTAAGCTTTGCTGCTCCCTTCTTATTTATTTTAATTGTTTATTCTTTCAAAAGACATGAAAACAGCATTTTAAGAAAAATTACTTTCGTTAGTTTGAAGAAAATTAATGAAAAATGCTTTTTAGAGAGGAAAATATAATTTTGAAGCTAAAGTTTGGCTTGATAAATATTACATCACGTAGACTGTTAGCAAATGGTTTGCTGAGTTTAAACAAATCGAAGTGAGCACCAAGAGAGACGTTTGCAGAGAGCACCTTAAAGAAAAGGTTACCAAAAAAAAACATCAGAAAAAGGTAGACAAAATAATATTGGACGGCAGCAAACAATTTGATCGAGTGCAAAGTAGTTGAGAAAGATATGCAGCCTAAACTCTGTTGATATCAAAAGCAAAATGTAAAACATATCAAGCTTGAATATGTGAACAATTTATTCAAAGTTATCATTACGCGTCCATGTGGCAAGAATCGAAACAATCGATGAAGTTTCTGTAGTTTAGCAAGTAGTATGTTGGCTTATTAGACTTATGGCCACGGTTCAAAGCCCAGATTGAAGCTCTCCAACAAAATGAAAGAACATATCTTCGGCGACTGTCTGTCAGCAGATTTCTGGCACAAACTCTGAGGGTAAATAAAATTACCGTGTAAAGTTTTTCTCAAAACATGTCACTCGGAATATGCCTTAACACTCACAACATAAGTGATGTAAAAAGCTAGGTCGCATTCCTGACTGAAGCATGTAAGTAAGTGGGTAAGTGATCAAAGCGAATGATAAACTATTCATCGATTATTTTAAAAAAGGAAAATTAATCTACATCAGCATTATTGGAAGTTTCTTTGCTTGACATTTTCCTACCAACTTTTCAGCTCAGCTGTTATAAGTTTGTTGAAGCGAGCATTTGTTGGAAATCGTTCGAAAATTGTGCTTGAAAAGTGTCGACCACAAGTCTGACAGACTATCAAGTCTTCCAATAAGGGCTTCTTATCTTTAAATTTAAACAAACTGTGTAGCAGAGATATCATCGAAATTATTTATTCGTTTCAAAGAGCTTTTGATGCCATTATGTGTGGAATAAAACGTCATGCAAATGTCCTCTACGGCTCTCTGAATGCAGCGCCTTCGAAATGTTGAATTTTCCATACCTTTGATGCATAAAGTAGACAAAATTTAGAATTTATGGTTTGTATCTCATTCCCAAACATCTACGATTTAATAAAACTTCACAATGAAAAGGAATCAATTCGCATGATCTCGGTGACCTCCACGTAATACGACCATTAACACAAATCGCTAGTTCAGAATATCCAATATAGCACAAGTTGTACTGCATGCCTAGATCTCATTGAGTTCCTGCCCAGATCTCATTGAGTTGGGTTGGTAATAACCGCTCTATAGTGATCATTATCGTCAACGAAAACATGGTCAACGTCTTTCTCAAAGCAATATGAACCCATATTGACGCCAGCACAAAATCCCTATCCCTGGATGCTGTTGGATCTCATGAAGATTTGTATTGCCTCCAATTCGACAAATTTTCTTTGTTCCCAAGCCTGTTCATTTAAAATGGGCCTTATCATAATGAGTTTCCAATGGAATGTTGTCAATTGCTTTCAATGTTGACAATGTTGTCTGTCTATGGCCGGTTATATTTAGTACCTGTAACAGTTGTATTTAGAACGTTTGCAAACCCAAGTCATGATTCAAATTACAGATCAGGGTTTGATCTGCAAAGTAGGGAGTTCTTGACTGTCTTGTATTCATCTGCACTCTGTCCTGGACGATATTTTCGGCATACTTTGTGTTACGTCCATAGGAGTCATGGAATTTATCCTCTAGATTATGAATAGTTCTCTTCGTAAGACGGCTGTGGTAATCGTAAAATGGTCGAACTGTGTGGTATATTGCACGGATAGAACACCTAATAGGAGTGCTGTAACCAACTGTGGTGATCAATTATGGCTTCAACAAGGTGACCGTTATCAACTGTCAAAGTTCGGAAAGCGCTTTTAAAGCTGCAACTAAACTTGAAACTAAAGCGCTTTCGATTAAATCCTGTGGTATTTCAAAATGTTTTGAGAAATTTATTTCACTTACAATCAGGTCAATAAGTAACATAACGTCAGATGAAAGCATACGGAATTTTAAGCGTTTTGAGACAAATTTTTGTCTTGTTTTTTTTTTTTTTTTTTTTTTTTTTTTTTTTTAATTTTTTTTTTAAGGAAACAATGAACATTCCATGTGACTACTCGTAAGTATAAACAAAAGCAAAATTATATGAGCATTGTATTCAAATTGAAGGAAAACCACAACAATAAGAATATTTTTAAGAACATTTATGCTTAGAAAATCATACCCGCCGCCCCCCCTTTTTCTTTAACGACGCTATGTAAACTAGCTCAGGCACAAGTAGTGGCTGTGGAACTGAAAATAATATACGATACACACATGTACACTAGAAACAGTGGGTGGATTTGTTAAAATTTTTATGGCAAATACAAAACAAAATGACTGCCACATGACTAAGAGAAATAGAAAAAAAATTGGTTGCTCTTTAAAAAAAAAATTTTACTTGAGCAACATTTTTAAACCAGCACCAGCACCAGAAGATCTTTTTTTATTTTATCAACGACAATAACATCGTCGTTATTAATAAGAAGCAGTGTGAACATCATTAGCATTTTCATCATTATCAGCGACGACAACAGCATTATTTAGCAAATAAAGAAACGAAAAAACAAAAAAACAAAAAGAAAAACGTTGACGATAAAATCAGCATGAGAATGCTCCTGCTGGTGGGTTGGTTGGTTGTTGATATCGTTGTTATATATGCCGAAGAAGAAGAAGGAAGCGTGTGTACTTCAACATTATTTCAACCACTTTCAAGTAATTTCAATAATGGAACAAAAGTAGCAACATTAACAGCATCTCTAAAATGAGCTGAGGATACACTTTTAAGAAATACTCGGAAAAAAACAAAAAACACAGAAAAACAAAACCCAAGAAGAAAAAAAACTTATAAAGGACCTTATAAAAGACATCGTTATGGCAATGAGAAGGATACGAAGAAAGCTGAGAAAAGATATAGAAACAGATACACAATGTGGACTGAATGAATGCATGAATGAATGAATGAATGAATGAATGAATGAATGAATGAGTGAGCCGAATAAGAAAAACTTATCCATACTTGTTAGACAGGCAAACGACTTACAAACTTGTGTTCATAAGAAGCAACACAAACAAAATGCTAAGAAATGAAAAACACATGCAAAGTTTGTTGTACTATCAACATCGTATATGAGTCATTTCACAGAAGATAGAAAATCAAATTTGTTTGCTGTGGTTATGTGTGTCACTACTTGAAGTGTTGGGCACCGTACAATGACCATAAAAATCTTTGTACTGTTTCTTCCAAGACAATTGTCCTGATCAACTGACATGCAATTCCTTGCCCAGCACCTTCTAAGCACCCAAATGACTCCTTCTGGAATGTATGAATGCCTTACAGACTGCAAGAAAAAATTCTGAAGATTCATTATCATTCACACAGAATCTACCCATTCTGTGTAAGTATTCTTTGAGTCTACAGTGGCGAATTAAAAGGCCTGATGTATGATTCAAACCTCGTTTTCCTAACAAATGTTTTAACTGGGTCTAGCCGATTTGGTTCGAGTAGACCCCTTGCTTCTATTTATCTTCCTTTTGGTTGAAGAAAGCTATTTCCAATCATCTATCGCCGCTCTATAGCAGCATTATGACCATGTGAGAAGGTTTTTCGTACATGATCTGAGACCCAAAAATAGTGGATATTCACAGTAAGTAAGAGATTCTGCTTCTCCATACAATTTTCAAGTTAATCTCCTAAGAGCCGATTGCTAGAATAACCGTCCAACTCATAAGGTATTGTTATGTCTCATCATAAGGTATTGCTATGTCTCATCCTTTATTTTTCTTATGAAAGTTGAATTGACCACATGCTTCGTTGGCATAAACTTCCGCTTGGAAGACAGCCGAGAGTTTTCTGGGCTTGAAGTATATTACCTGATGGCTAAAAACTCCCTCACTCTCAAATATACTCCAACAACTTTGTCTAGAAATCACGGAAATTGCCGTTGGTATCATGTCCTATATGGCATCCGTAGAGCTTAAGTTAGATTTCTTGTTAGGATTTCTTATTGGCTTCGATTATTTATTGAATTTGCCTTGAAGCATCAGATTATTCACGATAGAAATCTATTTGTAATGATTGTTAGTCCATATATATTATTTTTAAACGAATTTCAGGCAGAGCAGTTAAAAATATCTCAATCAGCCATTATGCATCCGTATACCTCTAAAAAAGTACAAGGTCTGAGTAGCATTGTTGAAAAGCTCATTCAGGTTTTCCTTTCTCGTCCTGCATACCATAATTGACCAAATTAATTTACAGATTAATTAGATATTAGCTGTAGTGTTATTATAAAGAGTGAGGGAAGAAGAATTTGTAGCATCAATTGCTGATATTTTTCGGATTAATGGCTGCTCGAAGGCGGCTTGCTATTCTTGTTATTACTATTGGCTTATCTTTGGATTAATGGCTGCTCAATGACGGCATGCTATTCCCGTCACTATTATTGGCTTATCTTTAGATTAATGGCTGTTCAATAGCGGCATGCTATTCTTCTTACTACTATTGGCTTAACTTTAGATTAATCGCTGCTCGATGGCTGCTTGCTATTCCCGTCACGACTCTTGGCTTATCTATAAAATAATTGCTTCTTTAAAGGCTTGCTGTTCCCGTCACCACTATTGGCTTATCTATAGATTAATGGGTGCTCTATAACGGCTTGCTGTTCCCGTCATTACTATTGGCTTATCTATAGATTAATGGGTGCTCTATAACGGCTTGCTGTTCCCGTCATTACTATTGGCTTATCTTTGGATTAATGGCGGCTCAATGGCGGCATGCTATTCTTGCTACTACCATTCGTTTTTCTTTGGATTAATGGCTGCTCTATGGTTGCTTACTATTCCCGTCACTATTATTGGCTTATCTTTAGATTAGTGGCTGTTCTACAGCGGTATGCTATTCTTCTTACTACTATTGGCTTAACTTTAGATTAATGGCTGCTCGATGGCTGCTTGCTATTCCCGTCACTACTCTTAGCTTTTCTTTAGATTAATGACTGCGCTATGGCTGCTTGTTATTCCCATCACTACTATTGGCGTATCTATAAATTAATGGCTGCTCTACAACGGCTTGCTGTTCCCATCACTACTCTTAGCTTATCTTTAGATTAATGGCTGCCCAATAGCGGCTTGCTATTCTTGTTAAACTATGGCTCCTCTATGGCTTCTTGCTATTCTTGTAACTACTATTGGTTTATCTTTGGATTAATGACTGATCGATGGCTGCTTGTTATTTTGGGACTATTATTGAGTGTTGGCGTTTATTGGATTAATGGTTATAATAGTTTTACGTAAGTAATTATGTAAATGCGATGTCCTATGCTCCTGTAGGACATGTCCTATCCTCCTGTAGGACATCGCATAGGTATAATTTAGAAAAATATCGCATAGGATTTTCTGTCAAGTAACAATAATGTCTACAACAATAGGAAAGTTAATCGAATGAATGGTAAAATGCCTCATACGTTCATTAATGGCCCCCCTTATATTTTTTGTGAATAGTTTGGCGAATAGAAGATAGTGATAGAAAAGATACCACCATTAAATATAAAATAAAAAAAAAAGAAAATAATAATAATAAAGAGAATGAGAGAAAAATAATAGAAAGCTTCAAGATAGTCTGTGCTAGTAATATGAATTACAAACGATATATGAATGTTTGCATGTATGTATGTATGTATAAAGCTATGTATGCGTATACATTTGTATTTGTTAATGTAACACGTTGTTGTTGTAAAATAGATATCAGACACTAATCTTATACACAGGCGTGACACTTTACAAATGATAGTAAAATTTTAGTTTTCTTTGTCGTTTTCGTTGTTTTCTTCATTGGAAAAGAAGAAACAACCATAA
>QOCX01000735.1:0-19349 GCA_005959815.1 Sarcophaga bullata
CACTTACGCAACTTAACTTTGCTTTTCACCACCGCACAATGTAAACTAAAGAAATAATATAAATCACGTTATAAGTAACGGTATACGAAAAAAAAAGTAAAAAAATATGATGTGTATGCCTTAAACAGTAATCATATTACGATCATCCTCGTCCTTAATTTATAATTCCGCACATTTACCAGTTTTGTTTTGTGGATTTGAATTAGTCGATTTGTAAGCATTTGAAAGAGTCTTTTTGTAGTCCTTTTTTGAGCACCAAACTGATAAATCAGTTTTGGGTCGTCCAAGAAGTCAAAAAAGACTCATTTTGGTGATTTTGTAAAAAACGATCTTCCAATTGCTAGCTGGGTAAGTACGCAAACGGTCTTACGACAACGTACGGTACGTTTTTACGTTTCTTACGTTTGAGTAACTAGGCCATAAAGAGAAAGAAACCTGAATAAGAAAGAGTTATGACTGTTGAGCAAAAAGAGCTCATTATAGTTGCCGGCTCTCTTAATTCAGTTAAACTAGTTCGTTCAAAAACTACACTACTCTCGACTTCTGGTGTACATTAGTGTTGCAAAATTGAAGTTTTGAAATGGTACTGAACTGTAACTGAAAGAGTACTTGTTTACATCAAATGGTACTTTCCTAAAAATATTTATTTGTACTTAATACACGTACGCAACGGTAAGGATAAACTAACGAATTATACATGTTTCTCATATACAAAATAAAAACATCTGATTCGGAACGTAGGAGCCCGTTAAGTTAAACGACGATGGAATCTAATGGAACCTCGAATATGAAGAGCAATGGAAATTCTCACCGAAATTTCATTATCATTCGGCATGCTGTCTCAAATGTACGTTCCGTGGACGTTTGGCTAACCGGGGATAAAGACTAATTCTACCTTTAGAATAACGTTGAACGCGAAAACATAAAATATTGTTACGAAAATGGAAATGGTGTAACATCATCTAACATTAAAGTGTTAAGCAAAAACTACAAAAACAAAAACAACGGACTTGTCTGTCTGATTGACAAATACAACAATATCAATATAACGAAAAAGGAATAAGCAAGTAAACAACAAACAACAACAACATCAACAAGCAAGTAAATAACATGTTTACATTCGTAGAATTATCATGAAGGCGAAGACTAGTACCTTCACCTACCAGAAAATTCTTCAGACTGTTTACGCCGCAATATAAAAGGCAAGGCAAAGCATGCAATGTTGGAGTAGAAGTTTGGTCAGGCTTGTGATAAGGCGCATTGCGGGTGAAGCAAGCAATCGTGGTTTGACGATCTCCGTTACAAAGATCTACAGAACAATTTTGTAGTAATTGTTATTGTTTATCGCAAAGGACATAGACAAAGGAGTAACAAATAAAGCAATTGTTGTTGTTAAAATCAGTTGTGACACACAAAAGTTGTGTAAATAATAAAGGATTTAATTAAAATTAAACACAAATTTATTTTTATTTTTATTTGCAATCTACGAGCTCATATTTCAAACGTTTTTAAAAGGTGAAAACGTAACAATATGTAGTAATAAAAAGTACTAAAATGGAAAAATACTGAAAAAATTACTAAGTGCTGATTACTATGTGCATAAATCGATATTAAAAACGCGCAGACACATTGTAATGACATCATTGATAAAGAATAAACGAACTGTTTGTTTTTATTTGTTTTACTTATACTTAATTTGATTGCGCATTATTACGCCATTTTTGGTTATACTCAAAATTTTACGTTGTCCTCAATGTTTTAGTATGTGTTTTAATACGTTTAGGGTAATTTTTTTTTTGGTATTGAATATTTTTTGTGAAAGAAGTGGTCTCATGCCTACTGACATACACCAAATCTATTACGCAGGATTGTTGTACGCATACCATTAGGAATACCATCTTACTTTCTATAAGATGTACTCTGAGACGTAACATGCTCTGCATTCAGTATTTTCCACCACGTTAATATGATTCAGGTTTATATATAAGGGGGAGTGTCCCGTGAGTACGCCCATTAGGGTAAGTTTTTTTGTAATCATTATTTCACAATAGTCCAAGTGACGTTTCCGCCCACTTTCTCAGCTTAGTCTTTAATTCACTGGTTTGTTCAAGCTTAAGGTATGTAATATAAGGCTCTATAAACCAGAATATTCGCTTCCTCATTTCAAGTCACTCCGTAACTACATACAATGCGTATAGTTCATTGGCTGGAGCAATTGTTAATCGCCTTTTTACACTCCATGACGGTCTTTTATCCTGTATTCCTGGATGTTATTGCCTTAACCCTTAGAGTACGAAGCTCGATTTTTGACATAAAGTACTATTTGGGGTCACTAAGGTCCCCCAAAGAAAAATGAGATTTTTTGTTTATATGTTAGCATAAAACAACTAAAGATCTTACATATTTTGAAAGTGCAAAACCATTATTTTATTAATTTTCAGTTTTTATTTTTAATTATAACATCTAAAGGTATTAATTTCAAAATTTTTCATGTTACAATTTGTGAAGTTATTAAAGAAAAACTACGTACTTTAAGGGTTAATTGATATTTGACTATCTGTACGTTAAGTTTACAAACGGTTATTAGCCCAGATCATTTCCTGATCGCGCGTATATCCACTTTAAAAACCGTATATGTTCCGAGAAGTTTGTCAATGTAATCGAAGAATGGAGGGTCATCGAAAAATATTCCTTCTCAGATCATCGATATATATCGTTGAAAATTGATCGGATACCGCCCGAACCCGTAAGAATCCGAAATAGAGTAATACGCAAAGAATTGAATGAAAATAGGTTAATCTTCAAATCGACAATATTTAAATCAAATATATAAATTAAATAAAATATTAAAATATACCGAAATATGTGCAATTAACTGCAACAGTAAAAAGGAACAAAAATATTATTTTGTGCTGCATATGTAGTGATATTGTTTCTTTAATTGTTGTGTGTTATATTCATTGGTAGGGATGGGATGCATGCAAAAAAGTTAAAACGTTTCTGAATGTGATCAACATCGCGACCTCCAGGACGATTCTTGTCTTGCTGTATTCAAGTTGATGTTTGGACCTCCGAATGTGCGTACATACAAGCATCAACTCGGACCACTATCTAGTCGCAGCCAAGTTTCGATTGCGCATTTGCACCTCGAGGTGTGCACGGTCTAGTACATTGCGAAAGCTTCACGTTAAGAAGCTGCGATCACAAAGGATAGCTGAGGCATTCTTCACTTATATCTCGGATAAGCTCCGTCATTCTCTATCTAAATAGTGGACTGGGGGCCAACATCTCCCTGGTACGATGAGGAGTGTAGCTGCAGCGAAAAACGCCGCATATAGGAAAACGTTGCAGTCAGCCGCTACGCGAGCCATTGTCCGTGAGAGCGTGAGGAAATTCTATCAATAGGTTAAGCGTCTAACCGAGGGTTTTAAGTCCGGAGCATCTTCCTGCAAAGATAAGAATGGAAACTTGGTGACAGATTCGCAGGGATTGCTGGGGTTGTAGAGGGAAAACTTCTCAACTCTGCTACAAGGCAGATATGATGTACTGAACCCGATCGAGAGGTCAGAGTCGCAATTATGTGTCTTAAAAACAATAAGGTGCAGGTCCTGATGGCCTCCCCGCTAAATTGTTTAAGACCGGATGTAATGAGTTGGTAGGGCGCATGCACCAGCTTATTTACAAAATATGGCTAGAGGAAAGTATGCTCAATGATTGGGACCTCAGTGTCCTCTATCCCGTCCTGAAAAAGGGAAACCCTACGCTATGCACCAACTACAGAGGTAAATGCATTCTGCCTATCGCATATAAGGTTCTTAAGGACGTATTGTGTAAACGACTGAAGCCACTTGTCAAAACACCATCATCGACCAGATCTTCACGCTACGACAAATCCTGGAAAAGACCCACGAAAAAGAAGTCGACACGCACCATCTTTTTGTTGACTATAAGGCAGCCCCATAGGAATCGTGTTTTTCGCCGCACTGTCTGAGCTCTGTATACTTGCAAAGCTGATAAGGCTATGCAGAATTACGTTGAATAATTCCTGCAGCTCCGTAAAGATAGGAATGGACCTCTCCAAACCTTTTCATACCGTGCGAGGTTTTAGAAAAGGCGATTCCTTATCATGCGGAAGTGCATTGCAATGGCACTATTTGTCAAAAAACCGTCGAGTTGCTTGCGTACGCTGACGAAATTGACATGGACTCTATTAAACACTGACGCAACAGCCTTGAGAGTATTCGGAAGAAAAGTCCTACATAAGACCTTAGGTCCAGTGCGAGTTGGCCATGATTTCCGCATCCGATCCAGTAGTGAGCTGTATGAGCTCCGCAACGATATAGACTTTGCCCAGCGTACTACCATCCAGCAGCTGCGGAAGTCGGCGAAGAGTTCGACCTTGCTTGAATTGGAAGGACCAAATCGAGGAAGCTCTGTCATCGATTGGTATGACCAACTGGCGTAGGCGCGCAGAGGCGCGTGGAAGGATGTGTTAAGGATATTCGAAATCCGTTAATTGGGTTCCAGTTAAGTAAGTATGTATATTCATTGGTATTCTGTTCGTTGTAGAATTTATTTATATTTATTGTTGTATTTTTTCTGATATTGGTTGTAGTTTCTATTGCTCATGTTATGTCGTTGTTGGTTATTCTTAGTGATATGTTTCCTGTTTACAAATTAAATGACGTATATGTGTTGCTGATTGTGTTGAAGAAAATATTATTTAGTGATGTATTTGGTATTAAGGTGTTGATGTATTTGGTACCAGCAGTTTGTTAGATGACGTGTTGCCGTATATTGGTGTGCTTCGTTAAATGTTGTCACTATTGTACATTGAGTGATTGTTGATGTATATCGAAAAGTGGACATTTTTTTAATGTTTTAAGTATCTGATTTGGTGTGTTCTGAAGTATGCTGCAGTGTCTTATATACGATTCTACCAACGAATAATATGATTCCCTTAAAATATCGTAGGTAGGGCAGTAACTTAAATGAAAAAGCATATGCGCAGATTTCCGAAGTTTCTTTTGAAGATGTATAATATGTGCTTTTCATTTAAACTTGTTATTGACATATACGCCTAGGTATTTGGATGTTTCTATTAGTTCAATGATTGTGCTACAAATATCATCTATTAGATTACAGTTTTTTTCCTATATGAAAGATGCGGCACATAAATATGCATTATTTTCGGTTTTGTTGCATTATTAATAAACCCATTGTCGTGATACCATTATGCAGCTGTATTTAGTTAATCCTGCATCACTGCTATAGCGTTTTCAATGTTTTTATCTGCGACCATTCCACCATCGCCGAAAAAACTTATAACTTTTCTGAAAAAAGTCAGAAAAGCTCAGTGAAGGTACTGTCATCTAATGTTTTTCAATTCACTAATTCAAATTAATAATCATCCCATGCGTCTTTAATTTGGAAAGCATATGTATAAAATTTTAAGACCTTTATTAGGATAAAAAAAATTTAATTCAAAAAAATCGATTTGAATTGTAGGGGCGGCGCGCGATGGGTGTGCTCAATTTGGATGAAATACAATTTAGCCAATAGAATGCTCAGTACCAGTTTTCAATGATCTTGAACCAGACCTTCTATTTGTTTGAAGTAGAACCATTATGGGCAGTAAAACTATGATAATATTTGTCTTTTTCCTTCATTATCCTTCATTATCCTATCTATCAATTTTGTCAATTAGGTAATAGTGAAAATCGCATTCTTCGATGTCTGCACGAAGGAAAAAATACCTTCTGTTAATTTTATGTTAATCTCACCCTTAAATTCTGCTAACTCGCTTGGAGAATATTTTCATTATTTTTATTTTACCATTTTCATCGTCTGAAACAAAAATGTTCTAGTTTTAGAGGTTTCAATTTAATTTTTAACTCACTTTAGTATTTGTCTTGACTATTGCATTTCGTCCTAATATAAGCAGCGCTAGAACCTTCAACTATGTAAACATTTTCTACAAATTTATTATTTTTAAAACATAAGGTAAATTTCGCAGCACATAAAGTCATCATCAGGCCACTTTAAATTTGTAGTACTTTTAGATATTAACAATTTATGATCCCTCGGAACCAAACTCAAAAGAATGCAGATACAGTCCTTCCCTGTATCTACAACAATACTTACTTTGTTTCATAACACAACTACTCCACAAGATTCACTATATGGATATGGAGACTTTACCCGCGAAAAATGAATCGATTGCTCCCATCAAATACTGAGAATGTTCAGGATTTACAGAGTAATTATTTTGAGAATTACTGTATTTTTATCTTTTTCATATTTACACTAATTTTTAATTTTTTTTAACAAATGTATATGATGTAAATGTATATGATGTAATATAATTAGGGAAACCGGATCTTGAAATGATGAAAAGAGCACATTCAGTTAGGAAACAGAGTACAAGCGCCAAAAAAAAGATATTTTTTTTTCAAACCGAATAATAATATTTGGTTGAAATGTTTGTTATTGTGTGTAATTTTATTACAAATTCATATTAAAATTTCTTACAACAAAAAAAGCTTCGTAGCATAAACATAAAATCGATAATCGTCTTTCGGTTAACGTACTAATACTAGCGTAAAAACTTTTAAAAGTATTGTTAAAACATTAATTTATAACAATTTGAAAATTAACAGTTACCTATGACTTACATGTCATTACATTGTTTAATACCTTTATCAAGGCGAATTCATTCTAAGAGGTGGCCGCAATAATACAATAAATACAACAATACAAAAACAACAGGCATTGTCAAAAAAAATTAACCCTTAAACCTACTTAGGAAATTAATTACGGCAATTAAAACAAAAAAATTCATTTATATATACTGAAAATTCGTACGGTTTTGGTATCATGCTAAATTACACAATAGTGCAGCACCTATAAATTAAAAAATTTATTTCATACAGTCAATAACAT
This sequence comes from Sarcophaga bullata, assembly GCA_005959815.1. Taxonomy (NCBI): domain Eukaryota; kingdom Metazoa; phylum Arthropoda; class Insecta; order Diptera; family Sarcophagidae; genus Sarcophaga; species Sarcophaga bullata. The sequence continues at coordinate 6,943 of QOCX01000735.1, forward strand.
TTCCACTTTACGTAAAGAACATTGTCTTTATATGGTCATCGAGAAAAATGGCAGCGGCAAATGTTATTTCTTACTTGCCATAGTTTAGGCACCTAGTTGGGGAGACCGAATTCTTTTTTTTTTTGGTAATTCATCACTCGTTTTAAATAAAATATAAATATAGTAATCTAGGTTGTAGATTAAAAGATATATATATTTAGCGTTAAGGGCTTAAATATTGTTAATCATCTTGCAAAAATTTTAATATAATTGGCTTTGAAAAAGTAATCCTGAAGAATTTCTGGTTCGTATCGTTAAGGATACATGCGGTACGTATGAGGGTTTATGAATACGAAATTGATTATCAAAGCAAAATACACAAAAAACAAAAAATTTTGACAACGAAGATACACCACAGCTGGCTTATTAAGGCCACCTTCTATGAATTCGCCTTGACCTTTATATTCCTTTTTTAATTATTCACTTTAAAAAGGTCAAGGAAAGAAGTTGCATATTATTTTTCTCTTTGAATAAAGATTTTGTTGACTAAAAAGAACTTGTGTCGTACTCTCAGTACAGTAAAAAGTGAAAATAAGCCTGCTCCAGAAGAAAGTTCAGCTTTAGAATTGGAAAACATTTATGCAATTAAAAATATTTGGTTTGAGAAAATGGCTAGTCTTTATGGGGTAGACAAACTTGGCGAGAAAAACTAGAATTCGTATTCTGTCCAGATGCATAGTATATTAATCCATTCGGAATTTTGGAATGTCACTTTGGGACAAACACCAAAGCCAAATCCAAACGCAGAGGAAATGATAAAAAATTATGAAAAAGTATTAGCAACGATATTGTTGTGTGTAAGGTCGACGCAACTCAACAATATTAAAGATTGTAAGACTTCCAGCAAAGCATGGAAGAAGCTAGAAACCATTCATAAACCAAAGGGACCTGCACGGATTTTGGAAGATGGTGAGGCTCCCTAATTTTTAAACACGTTTGAAAATCTTGTAGAAAAGTTAGTAGAAGTCGACATCATATTGACTAGTGAACTTCTAGTTATAATCTTACTATCTAGCATTCCTAAGCGATTTAAAATTTTTATAATTGTCAAGGAGACAAGAGATGAGTAGATAAAATTTGATATTTTAAAGGTTAAATTCTTGAGGAATTTACATGGGCAAAAGTCAAATCACCGCGAAGAACAGCAAAAACAATTTGAAAATGCATATTCTGCCTGTGATCGCAAGTTGCAAGTTGTTGCTAAAAACAATAAAAATTATGTGAAAGCGAATAATACGAAAGGCAAATGAAATGGTAACTGTATTATTTGCTGTAAGCGGTGTCATTATGCCCGGTGGCATTATGCCCCCGCTTCGATATTTTTCAAAAACTTCAAACTAAAAGCCACGTTATGAAGATAATGACCAGCAGGTACACTGGCTCAGATTGATGACGCAATACAAAGGATAGGAAATGGTACACAGGATATGTATTTCTATTATGTAGAAGGAGCATATTGTGGCACTAAGTACAACTGAGGATGAATATGTAACACAAAAGACGCAATATTTTTGAAACGGCTTTTGGAGAAAATGGGTTATCATCCTAAAGATTCGCCAATTATTATAAAAGGCGATAATTTGAGTGCACAATATTTGACCAAAAATCAGATGTGTGCGTGCATACAAAGATATAATATACAACCATATTAGAAATACTGTAAAGAATAAACTTATTGTACTTGATTACATATCTACGAGTTGTAATCTTGCGGATTTACTATCTAAAAATCTTTCTAAAGAAAAACATAATAAGCATTTACTAAATAGTAAAATGTGTAGAATTAATATATTTGAATTGAGAGAAAGTGTTAGAAGTAATTATTAATATATATGACTTTTTAAACTTAGATAGTGTTAAAATTAATCCTTTTCATCAACAGCTTTATCTTTATACAATTAGGGCGATTTTTTGAGTGCGAGATTAACGATTAAATTAACTTTAACCGTCGTATACAGTTTCTGATTACGTTTAAAATTAAGATTAACTGTCGAAAGTAGTTGACAAATTTTATTAAAAAAAACTTAAATGAGAGAAAGCCGAATAAAACAAATATTTAAGTGATTATGTATTATATAAAACCCAAATTGACAATATACATTCTTAATTTATTTATTATATATCAAAAACTATTTTTACTTAAATATCAATCGTATTCAGCTGCTTTTGTTCGAAACAAAAGCAAACTGTTGTGAAAAACGTTGCCATTTTTGTTTATAAGTGTGGCATCTCTACAAGGTTTAAACTCCCATTCAAAAAATGCAAACTCAGTTAAAGTAAGATTAAATTTAACTGGAGATTACTTTAAACTTGAGTTTAATCTCGCACTCAAGAAATGTCCCTTAATGTATTCGTTTTTATGTAGTTCAGCATATTTTTATTATTTAGAATAGAAAGTAGTACAAAAAATAAATCACCTTTTGACCACCTAGTTTTAAGAGTAAAGTTTTTAAAAAAGAGTACATATACTCTTTCAAAGAGGACGTCGAACACCCCTAATGGACTGGTTAGTCAAACGTAGAGAAAGTAAAAAATTTAACGTACATTAAAAATTGGACATATGTCAACAAAGAATGTAAATAAAAATGAAACAGAACACAAAGCAACACACACGAACATAACGCAATGAAAAGAAATTGGTATACAGACATTTGCACGAAGTCAGCTGTCCAGAACAGTGATGAGTGTCGTTAAGGCAAAACAAAATGCAAAAAGTACCTATTGGACCCTAATTGGAAGATGTTATATTTGTTTCTTAAATTTTATGTTCTTAAAAATATTTATTATTGTAATATTATAGAATATTACATTTGTGGTTTAATCTGAAACAACATTTATGGAATTCAGATATAAGTATAGTCGAATATTGTTCTATTCAAAATGATTTTTTTTATTAAATTGCAAAACAATACCTCTAGCTAGAATTGTAATAATAAAATATACTCTTATAGTTCTTTATGAACATCAGTATCATAAGAATTTGTATTTAAAAATTTTTGAGATTAAAAATACTAAAAAGGGCATTCGCGTCATATTGCCACCCAAAATACATGTTATTTACTTATTTTGTTTCAAAGTTTTTTATAGACATTACAATCATAATAATAATTAAAGAAAAATCATTTTTTATGTACAAATTTAAAAGATTAAAATATACGGTTTAAATATATGAAAGTACCAAAAAGGAGAAATCGTACCATTTCGTCACTCAAAATACATACATATTATTTATTTATTTCGTTTAAATTTTTTTTGCGTGCACAATAGAATTATAGCAATAAATATTTTTTACAATATAATTTTTTTATTATTATTTAATTAAAAGTTAAAAAAATCATTATATACATGTAAAATTCAAGAGTTTTATATAAATAATCATGAGAGTACCAAAGAGGGCATTTGTGCTGCAATGCAACTCTTTATATATATGTATATAACTCATGTTCAAATGTCACGTAAAAACTTGAAGGAATTCTCTTTAATAAAGGTCGTTCTTTAAGCGTTTTCATTGCTCCCGATGTGCTAAAAAGCGAATGTACGATACGTTACGGTACGTTTGGATAACTGGGCCATAAGTGTAACAAATTGATTTGTTCTGCTTGTGGTTTAATAAGCTGTTGATCTTTATACTTCTATCGTTCAAAGCTTTGACGCCATTTGGAGTGGCATTGAAAAATTAAAAGGTTCTTGAAGAGCCATGTTTGTAATGAATATGTCGTCCATTTTTCATCTTCTTTGGAAGAGAAATTAATATCTTTGATAGGCATTTTTTAGGTCTGTAATATAGAATTGTTTTTCTCTTTCTTAACTTTACCCGATATTCTATATATTTATTAAAAAATAAATATAATTTATTCACGTGTCCAGCACCTTAAAACTAAATAATGTTATAAAAAGGTTATAAGAACTATTTGCTTTTCCAGCGTTGACTCATAAGAACGGACATCGAAAATAGATTCAGTCTGACTATTCAAATAAATTAAAAGATTTTCAAAAAAAATCCTGCCACCTAACAAGAACTTCACTGCTTTCCAAATGACTTGCCCCTGAATACTGATCAGATAGCCTATAAGAAAGCCTATAGTGATTAGACAGCCTACAAGAAAGTTTTGTATCAGAACCCTTGATAAATATCCCACAACCCACCACAACATGCATCATAATCAATGCTCCCCTTAGGTACTCTCCGGATCTTTGAACCAGAAGACCCCAGTTGGAATTCTAAAATCGAATATTCTATTCTGAAAGCTATAAAGACTTTATAGCAGGCCAAGGATAGACAGTTGCCTCGAACAGAGTGAATGTACAGATGACTGTCTGCATTCTCTGTCTATCAGTCGATGGTAAGCAAATACCATCAAACATGTACTCCATTAAACAAAGTTGGTTCCACCATGGCCCGAAGGAACCAGTAAAAAATCAGCAAGAGCCTACGGTTATTGGCAGGTGTTAAGCACTATTGTCGCTTTCTTAGTCTTCTTAATTATGTTGCTCTTTCAGGAAAGCTTGGGATCCAGAATGATCCTCATCATTATATTATTAATTTGTAAGTTAAAAGTAGGTATCTTATATCGGCTTTTTAAGAAAATCAATTTGGTTTTGTGAGCATTGTCACTTAAAACATCTCAATCATCCTCATAACCTCAGACCTTGAAATCATATCGCGGCAGTTCTTCCAACGGGATCTCTACAATGTCACTTCACAGCAAGAGCGACAGAACACCACCTTGAAATGTCCTTTTGTTCATTTCCCTTGTCATGTAAGCCCCACCAATGAATTCACTAATGATCCTTCTGATTTAAACTTCCATAACGCACTTCATAACAGATTCACTAGCATTACGCTTATAAAGAGATCTTAAAAGCGTTTTCCAAATGAACATTGTTGAAGGAGTTCTCCCCGTCAATGAAAGCTATTCTACGCTGAGAGATATATTTTTGTAAAAAAAAGAAGGTGAACAAAGTTGATAGCTCAGTGTTATCAATTAAATTGTGTTGTTATTTAAATAAATAAAGAATTTATTTATTGATCTAAGTAGGGATTTATGAATAATAAAGTATTTATTAAGTATTTATTTAATTAAATAAGTAAACATCAATTAAGATGAAACAAGTTTTTTTTTAATTTGCATTCATCGAACTTACTAAAAGTAAATGCTTTGAAAAACTGATAAACGTAGTCATGAAATAGAATAAATACAAGAAGGGAAAATATGAGAAGACAGATATAATTAAAAATAATCGTAAACCTGGATGAATTTGTTGTTCGTCTCATCTGTGTTCCTAGTATAAGTTCCCAAGTAGACTTGTTGGGCTTTCAAAATTCCGGATGCCAACCATATTTTCTACAAGTAGTCTTCCTTATCTTTTTCCTGACTACTCATCTCAGAGGAATTATATACGGTATAGTGTACTTCTCAAAATGTTGGGAGCCCCAGCATACGAAATAACTATTTCATGTTTACCACATATCCTATATAATTTAGAAAGTATTCGAAATAATATATCATTAGCACAAATAAGTATAACTATCACCAATATTTTGACTTAAAAGAAATCAAGGTATAGAGGTCGCCTTCTATTATTTGTTAACAAATTTCCAAAAGGACAACGATAGTCAAGAAATCTTTTATTGCTTTGAACTGCAATAGATTATATCGTCGTCGAAAATCCAAAGATACGTAACTTCACTTTTTCTAATTCTACAGAAGCAAAAAACGTTATAAAATAAAAAATACTTCATATAGTACGACATTTTGAATATATTGATATAAAAACGTTATTTTTGGTCTGTAACACTATACCGAGATATGATCAGAGCTCGTATATAATTAAATATAATTTGTAATTAAATTCTTATTGATAAATAAATAAACATATATATAAATATGAGCAACTAGATAACTCTTTCGAGCTTCGGATATTTCGAACAGTTATTTATTGATAATACATATACAGAACCCGGTGGTATACAGCACTGGCTTGGCGCTAGTGTCATTACAAACGGAATTCATATGTAAATAATATTATAAAAAATAACTATTCTTACGATAAGAACGCTCTCAATAAGCGAAAAGTTTTTGCTTACTTTTCTTAATTGTAATATAAAAATTGTTGACTAAACTTTTTTGAATTTAAATAAAAGATCAAATTCCCTTAGGCCTTAGACTACCAACATCTAAGAAAATAGTATAGAAAAAATTAATTATAACCATATTTGTAACCATAATATTACAAATTTTGTGTTAATAATAGGAAATAAAAAACAAATAAAATTGTTTTGTGTCAAAAACAGCACCGACTTCATTAAAAATATATATAACAATTGCAAAATATTAAGAACCAAATGCAATCCAATCTATTCAAATGACTCACTAATGCAAATTTAGTACAATAGTGTTCGGTTAATGTCATATGTAAAAAAACGGCACTTTATTTACAATTAAAAGCAATTTTCATTAAGCAAACTTCGGAAAAGTGCAAAACAGTTTCAATTAAACGAACTGACCTTTTCTTATATATTATGTCAAACAAACTGATATGCCAATTTTCCAATTTTTAATTCAAATTTATTTTATAAGTTCAAATATCATTCATATATTATTATATTCAAGGGTACTCATAAGAAAAAACTATTCATTTGCTGTTATGCGATTTTTGCAATAAAACGGTGTACTTATATCCAAATTCCACTGTATGTGTTTTCACAATTTATAAATGTCAATGAACTGTTTGATAATAACAAAATCTAAGACATTTAAATGTTAAAATACTAATAAATAAAATAAAATGTGGGTTTCTAATTTTAAGGTAACGTAAATGATTCGTGTAAACCAAATATAAATTACTTTTAAATTGAGCTAAAGACGAGAGCAGAAATAAATAAACTGAATCAAATACAAAACTAAACTAAATACTTTGTGTCTTTTTTAAATTTTTTTCTTCATAACTTGTGAAAAAATATCCAAAAAGGTAAATGAGCTCTCCAATAGAAATGCATATATGTATAGCAGCTATGCTTTGGGGCAGTGTTGAAAAATTCAGTACTTTAATACTTTTTTCAGTACTTTTTCATTTCAAAAATACCACAGCAACTCTTTCAGTTCTTTTTCATTATTACATATTTTCTGGTTTGCGTCTTTCAACTATTAATGGGTTAGCAACATGTTCAACGTAATGCTAAAGAATTAGTCTTTAGACCCGGTTAGCGCAACGTAGGTCGACATTTCGCTAAACAGAGCCTTTACATTCCGAATCAACTGTTTTTGTTTTGTATATGAGAAACATGTAGCATTCCGTGTGTTAAGTATAAATAAATAAATTTTTACAAAAGTACCATTTGATGCAAAAATGTGCTCTTTCCATTACAGTTCAGTACTATTTCAAAATTTCAAATTTGTAACACTGTTCTGTGGCATATAAAGAAATGCAACACGGACTTACCAGAGGGGTAATAGAAAAAAGACTCAGATTTATGTCAGATGATTTTAATGCGTGAATGGTGAGCAGGGATAGTTAAAAAATCAACCAAAAACTAAATACTTCTGTTGACATGAACGGAGTACTCTCTATAAATAAAAATGTTGCTAGCAAATAATCTTTTAGAACCTTTCGAGAAAAGAATATTATTTTCTTCAGCAGTTCACTGTTCAAATAGGAAATCTTATTCACCATTAATGAAAGTAGAGCAAGTTTCACAATAAGAAATGACAGTAGCTTCAAAGGTTGGTATACAAAAACATTTATATAAGGAAGCATGGAGGTGAAAGTAGTGGATCGATCATTGACAAAGTTGAATGAGTTACATCTAAGATTGTTTGCTTATTCGATGTTTCTATGCCTAGAGGCAGGACTACAATTATAAGATTACTAATTAAGAGCCAAAAGTAGACCGAACTTTGACAGACATGTAGAGCATAAACCAACGCGAAACACTTCTGTTTACGACGGATATATAATGAGGTCGATTTTAATCCATGAGGAACGATGTATGAGTCCGGTTGTTCTATTTGAAGGTCAAGAGAGCATGTGAACCAACCTGTACAACTCTTGTCAGAAAATTGATTCTGTTCCCCAAACAAATGTTAATCGATCTAATGATACAGGAATGACCGAATCTAAAAATACTGTATGGGACATAATAGAGGAACTAATCGAAATAGCCATAAATGTAGCTATATTAAAGTTGACCAACACATTCGTGGCAAAGTCACAAAGAAGCAAAAATAGTTAGTACTTACTCGCAAGCTCAATAAACGCTTGGGTCTTACAGATCCATGTCTTCTGCATACTATGTTATAAGTACTGGATAGACAGGCTCCTGGAACAAAAAGATATCTCTGAAAGATTTATAAACTTGGAAGGCAAATATATAGAACATTCCAGGGAAAGTCATAATGATATGCAGACAACTTGCAGCAAAATCTTGGAGGTGTAACCCAAGAATACTATACTGATGTGTGTCATGGCTATCAGACATATTCTTATACACTGGGCCATTGTTAGGTCGGCAGAATAAATGTGAAAACAGCTAAGTTGGATAGGGTACAGAAACTTATAACCAAGATAATGAGAACATATTAAAAAGCGACTCTGTAGACTTTGTTGTGGGACCAGTTTTCCAATAACCAACCATGATTAAAATAATTGTGAACAAATATGACACCATATTAATCAGCAAACATAGTGACCTAATAAATTGAATGGCTGATAGCGCCCTCCTTAACGGACCCTTGGGCAGATTTAGTAAGCTTTATGATGCTCGGAAATGTTTCGCAACAAGACTGAGCAGTAATATTGAGTTATACAGTTTAGAGGCTATTACTCCTTTCGGACAGCGCTCATTCAACAATATAAGGATGGGTCCAGAACAGATGGCGAGTACTAGAGAGAGTGTTCGGTTTCAGAAATAAATAATTGGAGCTAAAGTCGTCGTAGACTAGTAGGTTGTGTGTTGGCTTATCAGATATGAAAAAATAATTCCGCGGCGACTTCCTTTCAGAGTAATTAAAATTACTATGAAAAGCTTCTTAAAAATCTGTCTTTCGGAGTCGGCTTAAAATTGTAGATCCCATCACTTATGTATAAAATTAACACACAACATAAGTGGTTTGACATGCGAGGTCGTAATCCTGACTAAGGGGTTGTAATGACCAAATGAAATTCTACGTTCTTGGAAGATGTGCTCTATTTAACTTGGACAAGATGTGCAAAGAACGAGACATAGAAATAGTATCTGTTAGTTGAGTTTCGAGCATTTGACTCGAATAACGTCTGAGATGCTAAGCGGAGTAAATCCGCTACCCTTTGATGGAGTAGGAAAAGATAATTAGGAGGGTACACTGTGGGAAAGATAAGTGTGAATGGAGATTCTTCCCAAATCAAATGGGTTAGACACAATTAAAAGTTCTGTACAATAAGTACAATAAGTCAGGTATCAGTACAGCCAGATATAGCTCGCCTTGTGGCCGAGCTCGTCTCCAGGTCAGGGATGAGGAAAATAAATAGCCAGAACACATATTAGAAACCTGTCCGATCTTAATGCATGTCAGAAGAAAATATTGGATATTAGCCTCATAATACCATAAAGTTTGTCAGGGTAACATAATTAAGGGAAGCATTATAAGAATACCTTTAAATCATATGGTCGAAGTACTCTAACATCTCTACACGACAATAATTATAATTAAATTTACTTGACACTCTGAGCGTCAAAATAAACTGTATGACAGTATTAATAAATAATAACTTTCGAAATTTACAGATTTTAAATCATTGCTTATCAAACTTAAATGAAAGTAAAAATTCTTGTGTTCTCTTCCTTGTTTATATTCAAAGAAAATCATATTTTTTACACTAATTTGTCGAAACGGTAAATGTGAGTTTGAAGCGGTTTTAGAAGAAATCGAGTTCGGGCTTGGTTATTTGAAGTTTGCCTACAAATATTAAAATGAATAAATCAAAAAGGTCATGCATATATAATCAAGCTACCTTTGTTATAATAATGATATAAATTTGGAAAGAGTAAGAGCTTTTCCAGAATATTATTCAAACTCTGCTTTAACTGACGTTTCGTTTAATTCAGATAAGAGTTTCTACCACTTAACCAACACATGTAAAGTATCCAAGTTGATGTCAATTATGTGATGAGGAAAATAAATTGCCAGAACACATACTAGAAATCTGTGCGATGTTAATGCATGTCAGAAGAAAATATTGGATATCAGCCTCATAATATCATAAAGTTTGCCAGGGCAACAGAATTAAGGGAGGCATTATAGGAATACCTTTAAATCATACGTATGTGTAATGTGAACGCTACATGAACACAGTTTTCGTCATTCACTTTTATGTTATAAATTTATTGATAGATATGTCTAAAAGTCTATAGTATCTCGCAATTGCAGTCTATCTTAAGGACGATAAGTTGGTTGCCGAGTTGAAATAATTCTTGATCTCAAGCTGTAACAAGACACGACCCCCAGACGGTATGTTGAGTGATGTAGTCATTTTTTTTTTCATAGTTTGTTTGTAGACGAGATGCCTGGACTGTGGATTAAAACACGATATCATGTCTAATAACCCAACACACCATCTCCTAAACAGTGAATTCATTTTTCTTCTTCATTAGCTTCAAAAACGCCAATAAAGACGACACTGGTTGTAAATCTTTATGTCTGTTTAAACTTTCAAAAAATTTCTAAGAATAAACATGAAGGCAAACAAGCCCTAAGTTGAATTAAATTAAATAAAGCTTAAGATGTTTAAAAAGTTCTAGATTAAATGTTAAATGGTGTTGCTTCTCTGGTATTGCTGCTTTTCGGTTTTAAGCTACCGTTATGTGCTTCCTGAAACAATGCTGTCTGGTGACATGTTCAGTGTAAGTGTAATTGAAGAGAATGAGTTAAGTGCTTCTCTAAAAACATAATAATAAAAACAAAAATAAAATACTAATGTTACTGGAGATTCAATTTTAAGTCACGAAAATTGTTCTTCTAAACCTTCTACACAATAAAGAAAAGGAGATTTTAAAACTATTGGAGTGATATACCCGCAAAATTTATATAATTAAGGAGGATAAATTAAAGCTTTTTAAATAGGAGAAAAGTAATCCATCTATAAAAACTTCTAAAAATGAATTAGTTGTATATTTGATGCATTTAAATAGATTTCTATATAATCATGACGACTGTACATATATGAATTAAAATGAGTACATATATTGTGCAAGGCTGGGATTCATGACAAAATTCCGTTAATGCGATTTAGCCCCTTTCAGACATTTTGCCCAATATATTGACCTTTACATTTTTCACTTCAAAGTAATATAAAGTTGGCGGTATTATGTAGTACCGTTATTAAAAGATTGTTACTACCTGTATCGTCTCGATTTATAACATGTCAACGCTTTTTAAATTAAATTAAGCCATTTTCGGAAAAAGAATAATTTTGGAAGTGACAAATACAGGTTGATGAAAAATGTACGATATTATTATCTCTGTGTAAATCTCTATGTAAAACGCGAAACAAATTGCTTTATAAATTATAACGCGATTACATTTATATCTACATGTTTGAATTATTAAGTTTCATTTTCATTCATGAGCAAAATGACCATTTAATCCATTATCTGCCAGCCAGGTAAGCTTCAAATTAATTCAAAAAATATTTTCATCTCAGCTATTTCCATTTAATGTTTGAAAGGGTTAGTTAATATAAAACACTAGAAACTAGTGGTCACACACTTCTTAAATAATTTCTTTTTTGTTTTTCATATTTGCAAAGGTATCTTGCAGTTTTCCATTTACTTATTTCAAGTTTTTCCTCGTTTTTACGTTAATATACATATATAATATATATATACATATATAGAAAAGAAGTTTGCAGTAACCAAGTTGACGAAGTTGTAGTTATCTACAACATTAAAAATACATGCAGATGCCCATGTTAAGGACGTAATTATAAATATATATATTGTAAATATAACATGTATCATGTAAATTGTATCTTTCATATAATATATATATATATATATATATATATATACAATATTCAATTTTGTGTCAATATTTGGGGGAATTAAACTCAATTTCTTTAAAATGTATTTCAAATATCATATCTATTTGCAATATAAACAAATTGAAACAATTTAGGTATTTTATACTGTACATTGAAGGGTAATATTTAATATATTTGAATAGTTTTTATTAAAAATAATATTTACAATTGAAACTAAAACGAATAAAAATATAACGGTGAAACACAATATTATATGTAATTAAATATGTGAGTATATATAAAAAATACAGAACTTGAACCTTTTGTAAGTTTGGTTTAAAGTGAATAAAAACAGAAGGAATTCAGAAGTG